>OX637642.1:9191417-9270341 GCA_951802225.1 Euspilapteryx auroguttella | reverse complement strand
CCTGAGCCTGAGCGTGCAAGCGAGAGCAGAGAACAAGCGATAGAGAGGCACGATCGGCCCAAGCGGTCGCTTGTGACTAATATATTTTTCTCTCTTAACGCGTGACGGACGTCAGAGCTATTCGAATAGTTTTGTTCATCAATGTTTCTTTATGACGATATCACGTAACTATCGTCCGCCGTAACCGACTTTACAGACAACAAATTTTTGCCAAAGTTACTGTTCTCTTATCATGACTGCTAGACTAGTTCATTACCAGGCAATTAAGACTTCCATCTTATCATATTAAAAAATATATAAGTATAAAAAAAAAATAGCATACCTGGAATTGCAATTGAGTCCCATCTTAATGGGCCTACAGGTCATATTGATAGTAGTGATCCTCTTGTGATGAGTCATAGAGAAGAGCAGGATGGAGCCGGCCGCGCGGCCCACGAGCAGCAGGCTGGCGGAGAGCGCGACGCAGCTGATGGCGTCGCTGCTGGGCGCGGGCGCGGGCGCGGCCGCCGGGCTGCCGTCCGCGTGGAACAGCTGCTCCGTGCCTCCTGATATTATACCTTCATTATGACATTATGTTCGCGAGGCCAGGCCTCTTCTATGTAGAGCCGATAACTAACTTTAAAAGTCGAATAAATTATTATCTGTGTACGTTTGTATAATTGTATCAAAAGAATCATCGTTTTGTTTAATGAAGATAAGCATTTTATGTATTTTCTAATAAATCGTCTTCCTAAAATAACAACTTGAATGGCATGTGGGTTAGGTAAGATACGATGAACACTCACACTCTTAAACAAGCATCCTTGCCAATTATTAAAGTGAAATCAGTTGAAAGTGAATATTACTCATGTGAAAATTCAACAACAAAAAATATAAAGTTTATGAGACAGGGCTACACAAACAGTACTAAGAAGACTTCATAGTACTGTTTATGTAGCGCTGTCTCATAAACTTTATATTTTTTGTTGTTCTTAGTAAGAACTCACTCGGCCGCGTCGGCGTTGAGAATTTCCAAATAAGAAAGGCGTCTTTAGACGCGGCCACCACTGTTGCTTTACTGTTCATAGCGACGAACGAGATCGTCATGGACACTGATATTGCTGAAAAATATTATTTGTCATTAAAATACTTATTTTTAACCCCCGAACGAAAAAATTCAGAGAGGGGTGTTATTAGAACAAGTTGTAACTACAGGCTGACTTTGAAATCAGCGTTTATTTTTTAACGGGGCACTCTGACTATGATACTGAATCGATAAAAAATAATTTTCAAAAAATCGGCGTTGTCAAAAAAATTATTAAAAAAATGCCTATTTCTACATCATTAAAGAATAAGAAATCACTCTTGTTACTTTTTAAATTTAAAATAGAAAAATAAAATAAAAGTCATAGTAGAAACATTAATAATGATAAATATTTACTGACTTATAATAAGTATTAGCAGAAAATCTTACATCAATACATAGTATAAAACAAAGTCGCTTCCCGCGTGTTCCTATGTAAGCTTATATCTTTAAACTATGCAACGGATTTTGATGCGATTTTTTTTTAAAAGATAAATTTATTCAAGAGGAAGATTTATATGTATAATACATGTACAACATAGTAATATGTAAGGCGGTACGAAGTTCGCCGGTTCGACTAGTAAATCATAAAAAATACAAATTAGTTCCGTTTTTAACTACGGAACCTCTAAAATATCAACAACAAAGTAATAATAATAGAGTGTTGCAGGTTGCAGGTTGCAGGTTGCAGCCTGTACCATCGCACTGCACGCCCTGCTGGTCGCAGACGAGCAGCGCGCGCGGCGCCGCCAGCGCCACGTGCTCGTCCGCGCCGCCCAGCGCCGACACCTGCGCCACCTTGTTGATCCATGACTACAACAATAATAGAGTGTTGCAGGTTGCAGGTTGCAGCCTGTACCATCGCACTGCACGCCCTGCTGGTCGCAGACGAGCAGCGCGCGCGGCGCCGCCAGCGCCACGTGCTCGTCCGCGCCGCCCAGCGCCGACACCTGCGCCACCTTGTTGATCCATGACTACAACAATAATAGAGTGTTGCAGGTTGCAGGTTGCAGCCTGTACCATCGCACTGCACGCCCTGCTGGTCGCAGACGAGCAGCGCGCGCGGCGCCGCCAGCGCCACGTGCTCGTCCGCGCCGCCCAGCGCCGACACCTGCGCCACCTTGTTGATCCATGACTACAACAATAATAGAGTGTTGCAGGTTGCAGGTTGCAGCCTGTACCATCGCACTGCACGCCCTGCTGGTCGCAGACGAGCAGCGCGCGCGGCGCCGCCAGCGCCACGTGCTCGTCCGCGCCGCCCAGCGCCGACACCTGCGCCACCTTGTTGATCCATGACTACAACAATAATAGAGTGTTGCAGGTTGCAGGTTGCAGCCTGTACCATCGCACTGCACGCCCTGCTGGTCGCAGACGAGCAGCGCGCGCGGCGCCGCCAGCGCCACGTGCTCGTCCGCGCCGCCCAGCGCCGACACCTGCGCCACCTTGTTGATCCATGACTACAACAATAATAGAGTGTTGCAGGTTGCAGGTTGCAGCCTGTACCATCGCACTGCACGCCCTGCTGGTCGCAGACGAGCAGCGCGCGCGGCGCCGCCAGCGCCACGTGCTCGTCCGCGCCGCCCAGCGCCGACACCTGCGCCACCTTGTTGATCCATGACTACAACAATAATAGAGTGTTGCAGGTTGCAGGTTGCAGCCTGTACCATCGCACTGCACGCCCTGCTGGTCGCAGACGAGCAGCGCGCGCGGCGCCGCCAGCGCCACGTGCTCGTCCGCGCCGCCCAGCGCCGACACCTGCGCCACCTTGTTGATCCATGACTACAACAATAATAGAGTGTTGCAGGTTGCAGGTTGCAGCCTGTACCATCGCACTGCACGCCCTGCTGGTCGCAGACGAGCAGCGCGCGCGGCGCCGCCAGCGCCACGTGCTCGTCCGCGCCGCCCAGCGCCGACACCTGCGCCACCTTGTTGATCCATGACTACAACAATAATAGAGTGTTGCAGGTTGCAGGTTGCAGCCTGTACCATCGCACTGCACGCCCTGCTGGTCGCAGACGAGCAGCGCGCGCGGCGCCGCCAGCGCCACGTGCTCGTCCGCGCCGCCCAGCGCCGACACCTGCGCCACCTTGTTGATCCATGACTACAACAATAATAGAGTGTTGCAGGTTGCAGGTTGCAGCCTGTACCATCGCACTGCACGCCCTGCTGGTCGCAGACGAGCAGCGCGCGCGGCGCCGCCAGCGCCACGTGCTCGTCCGCGCCGCCCAGCGCCGACACCTGCGCCACCTTGTTGATCCATGACTACAACAATAATAGAGTGTTGCAGGTTGCAGGTTGCAGCCTGTACCATCGCACTGCACGCCCTGCTGGTCGCAGACGAGCAGCGCGCGCGGCGCCGCCAGCGCCACGTGCTCGTCCGCGCCGCCCAGCGCCGACACCTGCGCCACCTTGTTGATCCATGACTACAACAAATATACTTCATTACGATCTAAAATGCTTCTATTCGACCCTAATATAAGTAATATTTATATTTCAGCAAACAGGACTAGTGATTTGTGGTAGAGTAGTACCTAATTTTTGACCCCCTTACCCCTTCGGCTGCTTAAAATCAAAACCTAGTAACTCGTTTTTACAAAAATGTTCAGGAGGGCCAAAAAACGGGTCGGCCACTTTGATTCGTTGCCCTGAAGAAACCAGACGCAAAAGCGATGTGGGTGTTTGACCAAAAGTTTGACTATATTGTTGACTATAGTTTGTAGTACTTGTAATCGTGTTAGAAGTTATAACTACACTTACATTGATCCCACTATATTTTTTTTTGGAAATTTATCCAATTATGACAATGAAAACAATTTCAAAACATAGTATTTCACACTTAGTTAATACAATTTAATGTAGCTACTAACAGTAGAATAAGTTATTTTATTGTATTACTACTATGGATGTATTTCCGAAAAAAAATTATTATTATTATAATACAATCTCTGAGTAAATTCTCTACTTTTTAAAGCATTTTATATTTTTAGTTGTACGTTTCGAGTGATAAATGTTATTTTTTGAAGTGGATTCATTTAAAAGTTATACAAATGGTTTATTACGGCAGAATTGAGTTTTTGGTTACGACTCGGGGTTAATTCAGCCAAATTGCTCTTCTTTGACTTACTGTTTTTTTAACTTACTAAATTCCATCAAAATTTGATTGATTTTATAATCGGCGCCAAATTCAAAACATAGTAAGTCAGCTTTCAAATTCATAACCTAGTAAGTCGGTTGAGTTGCTAGGTTTTTTTATTTGTAATCCGACATGCTATGTTTAGAATTTGTACTTCATGGAAATTTTTGTAACTTTTCCAAATTGGGTAGACTTGCTAAATTTTATTTTTAAAATTACGTAGGAAACTGGGTGTTTTAAGGTCCATATCAAATCGATACCGCCTAGTAAGTCGAAAAATGACAAAAACGGGTTTTTTGCAAAAACACCAGTTACTAGGTTTTGAATTTGGGCAGCCGCCTTGTCCCTAAAGGCGTTGATCTGTTGGCGATAAAAAGGCGGTCTAAAGCGCCTTGCGAGCAGAATTTAATGAGATTCCATAGAACTCTGTCAGTTTTAACTTTTTAGGCTTGCGATAATTTTTTTTTAAAAAGTTATTTGAAAATTTGACGCATATTTAAGAAATAGCATGTAACCTGATGAGTAGTGATGTCCCAGAAGGTGACGGCCTCGGGCTCGGCGAGCGCGAGCGTGTTCCCGTAGAAGGCGAACTTGTGGTCGGGCTTGACGGTGGCCAAGTAGATGTGCGAGTCCACGGCCAGCGCCAGCCGCAGCGACGCCGCCGCCCAGCTGGCGCCGCGCAGCCGCCCGCCCGGCACTTTCAGCTCTCTTATGTGCTGATCATACAGGAGAAACAACTCTTAAAGAACAACTTACCAATTAATGAGAAGAATTAATTAATGAGTGAATTTGCCGGCACTGGTTGTTCAACAAACACACTGCCTTCCTGGTAATGGTTTTCCAAAATCCCGTCTTCTTAGCTGCTTGTGACACAAAATTAAGCTTTTATACTTCGAACAATAATATTATAGTCTAAGCTATTGTCCTGATTTAATGTTTATAACTTTGGCGGTTTTGGCTGGTGAGATACTTTAACTATGTAAGTATTGTTTTCGATCTTTGATTTAAATCATAGGCAAAAGAACTATTTTTAAAAATTATTGATGATTTATGATGATGATACGACCTCCATCCGTATGAATGAGCTTACCTCTCCGTGGCAGTTGAAGAACTTGACGACATTAGCTTTGTCTTGGGTGCTGCCGGCGACCGCGAACACGGTCCCGCTGTGGTTCCACGCGCACGCCACCGCCGACACGCTCGTCTCTACCACCAACACGTCTGTTGGATTACAAATTACATTACCATTATCAATTAACATGTTTTAATGTAGGGAATTCTCGTTGTTTAAATATTTATTGGATCGATAAAATAATATCATCGATACAATATCACACTCACTCACTAAGACCTGATGTAGAATCGAACCTATATGGATGAGTCTGTGAGGTAAAATCGAACAAATAGACATTGCCTGTTACTGTGGCACGGTTCCCCACTCTGCGTGCGGGGTGCCGGCGTGGCACGTGATAGTGATAGCCTCTCACTCGGCAAAAAAAGACGTCTTCAATCCAGTACAGACGGTACTGTAATGCTCGTTATCGACAACAATTAAAAGTAGCGACTGGCTGTGCAGTTCATTTGTGCAGTTTTGTTAATAGTGTATACTGAAAGCTTTAAGGCTTGGTGCTTCAAAAATTTGTGTTTTTGAGATTTTTTTAAACAATCTGAGACATACAAAATTGATGTCTTCATTCTGAAAAAAATATATGTGTTAGTTAAGGATCTAATCTAGTCATCATACTAAAGGGAAACAGGATCTAATTAATTTTAGTTGATAGAAAAAAATCTCAAAGTTACCCCTTTTTGTTTCGTTTTTTCCATTTTATTTTTAAACCGCTGATTGTTTTTATTTGATTTTTGGAATGAAAATTGCTGACCTTAAATTTTAGACATACTACTATAGTAAGAATTTTTAAGTTTAACGAAAAGACAAAAAACCAGCAAAAACTAAAAAAAAACATCGTTTTCGCGCTGTCCGATGCCATGCCGCGCCGCTCCCTACCCCGTCAGTACCCTTGTGGCCACGGCCGAGGCTGGTTCTGTGTCAAAATTTTGTTTTAGCGCTCTCGTATTTCGTTTTATTTTTATTCAAATGTAAACAAATTTTGACAACAGATGTCAAAACAATGAACCATAACATCTGATTAGGATCTGTATGGAGCTGAAAGAAACCAATTTTGATACCGATATTACATTTATAAAACCGTCGCATTACAAACTTACCTTTTTTATTCCCACAAATAAAACTTAAATCATAGGGTACTTATATAGTTATATCATATCTTTGTTAGTTCTGTGGCGCCGATAACACAATATTAATATTACATTAGCACAATATTACGTGGTATACTTACTCAAATTACTTTAAGAAGGCAGTTATTTATGTCTTAAAAGAAAATGATTCCTTTTTATTTAACGCTTTTCGGTTTTTTCGGCTGTTTAATTTTTTGATGAAAAGATTTTATTTTTTGCTTTTCAGTTTAATTTTAAGGAATTCCCCCCCCCCCTCACTTCAAGGTTCATCTTCACCTCAAATCACCCTCCAAACGCTGGTCTCACACCCCTGAAGGTGGTCAGACGACCTGGTAAAGGTTGCGGCCTATGTCCAGCAGTGGACGCTATCGTGTGAGATCGGCTGCTTAAAATCAAAACCTAGTAACTCGTTTAACAAAAATGTTCAGGAGAGCCAAAAAACGGGTCGACCACTGTAGCGGATATAGGGGTGAGGATGAGAATGAAACACCGAATTACAATTTAAATCAGCGTTGACCGTGCGTCGATGCAATTCGAAGGTAGACTATCTCCCCGCAGGCGGCGGCCATCGATAGCTCATTTTTACCCCGCACCGCCCCGCAGTCCCCTTCGACATCATCGAACGCTGCGCTTCCGCATTTATTTAATAAACAAAACGCAAAACAATACAAAGTGATCACAGATGTTAACATTTTCAGTTTTATATGAAATACGTGTGTCTGTCTGTTTGTCTGTTCGTCATAACTCAAAAATTAATAAAACTTATTCTAAGTAAACCCTACGTGCCGTGGTTCGTGTCGCCAACAATTCCCCACCCTAGTGCTGCTCGGCAGCACTCCTAACTTACCGGAATACGAGCGACACGCGTTACTGGTCGTCTCAAAACGCTTGTACTAGTGCGTACGTCCACCACTCTTACACGGTTATCTTTCCCTGGAAGTATTGCGGTTATTATACCTTTAAGCCACATATTCCTTGGAGCACCTGGGTCTACAATAACTACCAGATCTCCGACTTCCAGAGAGGGTTCTTCTTGTGTCCATTTTTTTCTGCTTATCAGTTCAGGCAAATATTCTTTAACCCAGCGTGACCAATACATGTCTGCTAACCTTTGGGAAATCCGCCACTGCCTTCTAATGAACAAATCACTTTCATTAAACTCCCCTAAGACTGGTAGGTTAGATGACGATCCGATGAGAAAATGATTTGGAGTGAGCGCTTCTAGTGATCCTGGTTCTACACTGACATGTGTCAATGGTCGTCCATTAACGATGTGCTCGACTTCTGCCATAAGAGTCCCCAAAACTTCTTCGCGAGGAGCACGTTCTTTGAGAACTATCTTTAGAGAACTTTTGACCGTTCTAATCAAACGCTCCCATGCCCCACCCCAGTGCGGACTTGCAGGTGGTATAAAGGTCCAGGTCGTACCATAGTCTACAGCTGCAGATTTCAAGACGTCTTGATTCAGCGATTGTATTGATCTCTTCAATTCCTCATCAGCTCCTCTCAGATTTGTTCCATTGTCTGAGAATAGCCTCTGCGGCCAGCCTCTCCTGGATGCCATTCGTCTCATTGCCATTATTAAAGAATCAGTTGTAAGTGAAGATACTAGCTCAATGTGTATGGCCCTAACAGTTAAACAGGTAAAGAGAACTGCGTATCTCTTCTCTCTCCGTCTACCAATAGCAACCTCCATCGGCCCGAATAGATCCAAACCACAGAACGTGAAAGGGCGCTGATGGTGAGCCATCCGTGCTTCCGGTAAATCTCCCATTCTTTGAGGTCGCGGTTGTGCCTTTCGTATCCTGCAAATCATACATTCCATGGCTACACGTTTAACAGTTGGTCGAATGCGTATTATCCAGTACTTCTGCTTCAACTCATTCACTACAGTTTCCGTATTGCAGTGAGAAGCTTTAATGTGAAAGTGTCGAACTATTAACCGGGATACCGCATGACGTCCGTCGAGAATTACAGGGTTCTTCATAGCTACGGGAACGTCACGTGCAGCGTCGATGCGGCCTCCGACCCTCAGGATACCATGTTCGTCGAGGATGGGACACAACGTAAGTAATTTACTTTTCTTACTAATATTCTCTTTTTTTTCCAGGTGGCGAATTTCTTCGGAAAAGCTCTGCAACTGCGCGTATCGTATTAGAAGTCTCTCTGCATTTATCATCATTTCAATATTTATTTCTCCAGAATGACCCTTACATTTTTCTAGGAAGGAAAAGACGACGCATGTGGTCCTGAGGAGCCGAAGCCAGGATGAAAATCTCGTCGGGTCTGGAACTGCAGGTAAGTCCTCCTCAAGGTAAGTTTTTACGTTTAAAATACATTCTAAGTCTGTCTCGTTTATTTCAGGGACCTGAATATTATTTGGCCATTGTGTTTCAGGTTGAAATAAAAACTGTGGTCCATGAAACCACTCCCCGTCGAAGACAGAAAATTCAGAAGTATCTCTGGTTGCTAAATCGGCTACGTTTTGTTTTGTCGGCACGTAGCGCCACTCGCTTTCCTTACTGTGCTCATCAATCTCACCCAAGCGATGTGCAATAAAAACCTTATAGTTGCGAGTATTATTCTTTATCCAATGAAGCACTGTGGACGAATCACTCCAGAAATATTTTTCCTTAGGTGTCATGGTGTGTTCGCTCAAAATAGTTTGTGCTAGTCTTACGGCGAGTACAGCAGCTTGCAGTTCGAGCCTTGGTACCGATACATGTTTCACCGGAGCAACACGACATTTGCTCGCGATAAACGCTACTCGTACGGTATCGTTTACAATCCATCTCCAATAAGCCACGGAACTCATCGCCTTCGTAGATGCATCACAAAAAATATGTAGTTGTAGATTATTATAACTTTTGCCCGTTGTGGCCGAGCCTATCAGCTGCGGTGACGTCAGCGGTGGCGGCGGCGGCGGTGCCGGTCCTGAGTACTTGCTATCGAGTGCATGTGCACTCAATAACCGCTTTGAATCATCTGTATCGCGCAATGACGTTTGATAGTAACGAGGCAAACGTAGTGTATCAATTTTTGTAAGCATGTTTAACCATTCGGTCCATTTCATGTAAATTTCATCTGTTATGACGTCATCCCATAAGATTTCACTCTTCCATGTTTCTTGCAACATTATTTTACCTTTAATTGTGAAAGGTGAAAGAAAGCCATATACGTCAAAAATTGACATTAAAACACGCAACATCTCCCTTTTGGTAGGTTTCTTTGACCCATTAATTATATTTTCCGGAATTTTCTTAAATGATACGTCGAATCCCAAACAATCTTCCTTTGGGTACCATATTAATCCTAATGTTTTTTCGCCTTCATTCTGCTGCTGATTCATTTTGAACTTAATTGCTGCAGTTCCCAAGGACTCTTTCGGTAAACTGTTTAGAACATTCACGCTGTTGCTAGTCCAGTTCCTTATCTCAAAGCCACCTGAGCTGTGAATGTCAACAATATCTTTGACTAACTGTATTGCCGTGGATTCTTCATCAATACTGTCTATGTAGTCATCTACGTAATGTTGCTGACAGATTGCGCTCACTGCGGCAGGCTTCGTTGACTCGAACCTCTGTGCGTTTTTGTTCTTAATAAACTGCGCAATGAATGGTGAACAATTTGCACCAAAGATGAGGGAAGTCATCACATAAGTTTTCAAGTTAATATTTGAATTTTCCCGCCATAAAAACCTTAGTGCATCTTGATCCTCTTCCTTAATCTTGATACGAAGAAACATATCTTTAATGTCTGCTGTCACGGCAATCCTTTTTTCCCTGAAGCGTAACATAATTCCAAATAGTGACATTAATAAATCAGGTCCCTTGTATAAATAATCATTTAAGCACTGTCCGTTACTCTTGGCAGCAGCATCGAAAACTAATCGAAGTTTTTTCTTGTTTACGTTATCAACCCCGAAGTGAGGTAAGTACCACGTGCGCGGCGATGGAACCGGCGGCGGCGTCAATGGCTCAGTAGTTAATTCGCTCGCGAAATCATTTTCCAACAAATGATTAACACGCTCGGTGTATCTTGAGGCGAAACCAGCGTTACCTTGCATACGTTTTTCCACATTCTTAAAACGTTTTAGGGCGTGTTCATATGAGTCCGGCATCTTGCTTTCTTCATTTCTCCAGGGAAGTCCGACATGCCATCTCCCCTCGATTAATGTTGACTTTTGTTCCAATAAAGCAACGGACTTGACATCTTCGCTGTTTTGCCGCAATGGCGCAGTGGTTCCCAATGCCTCCAGACGAAATGAATTACGTACCTCATCATGTATTTCTTGCAGGATTCGTTGTTCCTCAGACACTAAGTTGCACACAAATGATGTAGAATGGTAAACATTGTTTTGAGACAAACCGGTAACACAGCCGTGAATACACCATCCGAGTGGGGTACGCGTAGCATACGGCTCATTCGGCTTACCACAAAGAGTTTCTAAAGGAAACATCAACTCATAATTGTCCTGACCAATTAAAATCTCAGGCTTAAAATTGCCCAGTGTAAACTGCCCCTTAATGCCCGATAAATGTGTATACCTATCTATATCTATTCTTACTGTTTGTTGAGTTGGTATGTTGAGCTCGTTAACACTTCGCGCCTGGATATTAAATAAGTCCCCATCTTTGTTAGAAAGACCCACATTAACTATCTCGCTCTGACACACTAACTCTGTATAATTCCACGGACCACGAGAACGTAAGGTTTGTACATTACCGTAAATACCTAATTGATTCGCAAGCTTACTACTCATTAAAGTAACAGAAGAACCGCTATCTAATATAGCATAAGTATTTACCACGCCTTTCGGCCCATGAATATTTATTGGCAAAATTTGTAACAACACTTGTTTTCTAGGGCTATTCACATTAGTAACAGTTTCGACATTGGAATCGGAATCTGGCATCTGTGTTATTTTTACACCACTATCCGATTTGAAGCGATCTTTATAGTGTAACAAAGTGTGATGTGACTTACCGCAATTATCTTTCGAACACACAGGTGCCGGACAAGTTTCCCTATTGTGGCGCGAAACTAAACACTTAAAGCAAATGCCACAACGTTTTACAAAATTCCAACGATCTTTTACCATAACCTTATTAAACCTCTTACAGTCAATTAACAGATGTTTAGACTTACGACAAAAATAACACAAATCGCTACCGCTAGACCTTTGCACTTGTACCATAACCGATTGTTTGCAGTCCTCTGAAGCCTCGACGTAGCTCTGTCCCTCCTGTAGCATCACAGACTGATAGTTCTCACCGTACTTACGCCTAAAGTCATTATTACGAATGCCACTAACACACACAGCCGTTTTAGATATTTTTAGCGCCTCCTCACTTAAAAACTCTGACAGGATTACGAGCCGAGACCTATCACTTTTATCGATCCGAGCGAAACCATAGTCTGACCACTTGGAAATAAGCACTGGTGGTAGCTTCGTGATGATGAGTGATGCAATGTCCATGCCGTGAAGATATTCGTCCCGATGTAACGCCCGCACAGCGGCCACATAGTTCTTTACCTTAACAGAAAACGAAACAATGTCACGATGGTATTCCTGACTAATCGGATGCAGCTTCTTGATGTCTTGGATGATTCTGGGTAGTATGACGTCCGGATTGCCGTACTGCAGCTCGAGTGTAGCCATCACAGCGTCAGGTGACGTCCCGCTTACGAAGAGGGCTACGACGGATTCGCGAGCTGGACCCCGTAAACACTTGCGTAGGCGCCACAGGTTCTCCTTTGCAGTGAAGCGGCATACCTCAGTGGACTCCTCGTATGCCTGACGGAAGCTCAGCCACTCCATGGGATCACCAGCAAATGAAGGTAAGTCCTTAGGTGTGCACAGCCGACTCATCATCTGATTATTCGACGTATTCGAGGTAGCTACGGCGGCGATTTCCTTAAGTGCCATAGCTAGCTGCTGAAAATCAGATGGACACTTCGTCATCATGGGTTCACAGTTATTATTCACTGGTTGCGAAAGTGGTTGTGGTTCTACGGCGGCACGTGAAGGCCCAGGTTCCGCCTTCGGTTGACTGTCTTGAAGCCACTGTTCTACCTTATGCGACGTTTTAACACTGGATAGCGAATCACAACGACTACCGTGCGACTTTCTGGAACACTCGTCCTCAAGGGCAGCCAGGTCAGCCGCCAACTTCTTGCGAATCACGTCCTTGTCGATTGCGGCCATAGCTTCGGCGGCTTCCAACTCCAACTGCATTTTCCGAGCCTCAAGTGAAGCTTTACTCGACACAATGGATCGTTTCTTGGACGCAATCGATTGACACTGCGCTGCGGCTAGAAGGCTTGCCGCTTGCCTTGGGCCATCGTGGTGGAGGTATTCCTTCAGCTCGTTGTTGGTGACTGGTATTTCTGACCTCGTCTCATCCATTCTTCCTTTAGGTTCACCCTCAGTCGACTCAAACTTCAACTTTTCCCTCGTAAGTGCGCCACGTGTTTTTACCATAATGTGTGGCGGTGGAGTTGAGAACATAACCAGTAGTTCCGCTTGATGAAGATTCACACACGCGTGATCCTGCTCGAAGACCAGATTGTAGCGGATATAGGGGTGAGGATGAGAATGAAACACCGAATTACAATTTAAATCAGCGTTGACCGTGCGTCGATGCAATTCGAAGGTAGACTATCTCCCCGCAGGCGGCGGCCATCGATAGCTCATTTTTACCCCGCACCGCCCCGCAGTCCCCTTCGACATCATCGAACGCTGCGCTTCCGCATTTATTTAATAAACAAAACGCAAAACAATACAAAGTGATCACAGATGTTAACATTTTCAGTTTTATATGAAATACGTGTGTCTGTCTGTTTGTCTGTTCGTCATAACTCAAAAATTAATAAAACTTATTCTAAGTAAACCCTACGTGCCGTGGTTCGTGTCGCCAACAACCACTTTAATTCGTTGCCCCGAAGAAACCAGACGCAATAGCGATTTCGGTGTTTGACCAAAAGTTTGACTATATTGTTGACTATAGTCACACTTAAATCGATCCCACTATTTTTTTTTTTTTAATTTACCCAAATATGACAATGAAAACAATTTCAAAACATGGTATTTCACACTTAGTTAATTAACTAAGTGTGAAATACTATGTTTTGAAATACAATCTCTGAGTTAATTCTCTACTTTTTAAAGCATTTTATATTTTTAGTTGTACGTTTCGAATGAAAAATGTTATTTTTTGAAGTGCATTCATTTAAAAGTTATACAAATGATTTATTTGTGGCAGAATTAAGTTTTGTTTACGATTTGGTTACGACTCGTGGTTAATTCAGCCAAATTTGTATACTGTTTTTGTAACTTACTAAATTCCATCAAAATTTGATTGATTTTATAATCGGCGCCAAATTCAAAACATAGTAAGTCAGCTTTCAAATTCATAACCTAGTAAGTCGGTTGAGTTGCTAGGTTTTTTTATTTGTAATCCGACATGCGCTTTGTTAAGAATATGTACTTCATGGAAATTTCAATAACTTTTCCAAATTGGGTAGACTTGCTAAATTTTATTTTTAAAATTACGTAAGAAACTGGGTGTTTTAAGGTTCATATCAAATCTATACCGCCTAGTAAGTCGAAAAATGACAAAAACGGTTTTTTTGCAAAAACACCAGTTACTAGGTTTTGAATTTGGGCAGCCGAGATGATGATGATTATTATTATTATATTAGTCGGCGAGGCGCTTCTCCAGAAGTCCCCCAGAGTCCTCCAGAAGAAGGCAGGTGGTGGGGCGAGTGTTGAAAATTTTGCGGTTTTTGTAATCCAATCGTCGTAGGTCGCCAATTTAGAGAACTCCTATGTCCGCCCGCCTGCAGTAGAAATAACTCCAGAGGTTGAAAAAGGGATGATATATTTACACATGGTTAGGTACACTATTTACAAGAAAATGAATGCATGTTAATGTGTACTGCGGCTGAGATGTACTGCCTAGTTAACAAAGGTCTTTTTGAAAGGTAACAATGTCAATTTTAAAATCTTCTTCTATAAATTAAAAAGTAACAGTATCAAAAATTAGTTTGGTTACAAAAAGGTTGGAGGAAAGGCACAATTTACTTTTTTATAAAAAATATATATACTTATGCGAGCAGTTCTCATGTAAATTACAATATGGCAATACAATCTGTGAGTGAATAGAAAAGGCATCCATATTTTATCCAGCCTTAGGCCGCATTTGCAGGCCGCACGCAGGGCGTTGCGCGAGGCGTCGTGCGGGGCGTGCTGCGCCCAAATCAAATGTATAGCAATAGTATGAGACCGTTTACGGAGACGCGCATAGGCCTATGTTCGATATCGTATAAGGAAACGCGTCGGCTCCCGCGGCGGCGCCCGCAGCGGCGGCGCCCGTGGTGGCGCCCGCGTCGGAGCCCACACGACATCCCGCACAACACGCCGCGTCTTCGTAAATGTGATTTTAGTTGTAAAAGTGTGAATTTAGTTCCAAATAAAAAAAGTTATCAACTCAAACTATATCGTTATTTGTTTAAAATTAAAACAACCAGTGGTGTTTTATTTATATTGAGAAAACACTACAAAAAGGGTTTACTTTGATATTTATTTCTACAGAGTGAAATTCATTACATCTTGTTACTTTTTAATAACTTGTCTAAACTAAATCCTACATCTATATTTTTCAGAATTAAGAAATCTGTTTTATATTTCTCAGATGGTTTAAAAAAAACTCGTTATTACAAATACCTTACCTAAACGCAAATTCTTGTTAGCTGAAACGAAAATCGGAAAGAAAAATTGTGCGGTAGGTATAAACATCTCGATTTAACTTCGGCTTGTATGAAAAGTAATAAAATTTAAAACTGCCGCGACATTTCGCATTTCGACGCGCGCATGTCACAGCTGCGAGGGTGGGGGACCCTCATACCTAATTAGGTAAGAAGCTTCAAAGTACAGGTCCTTAAAACAGTGCCTTAAAAATATCTAAGCAAGATTATCTAGTGCGTTATTGTATGTTGAATTTAAGTTATGGTTTATTTTTATTTTTTTCTGAGATTAGGGCTGGTATCGCTTAGCAGTCAGTTGATATAATACCGTCGTCGACACAGTTCTTCATGAGATGCACTATGCCGGTCTTGTAGCAGACGAGCAGCGCCGGCCGCGCGGGCGGCGCGCGCCCCGCCCACCACGCCACGCTCAGCACGCCGCCGCCGCCGCCGCCGCCGCCGCCGCCGCCGCCGCCCGGCCGCGACACCGGCATCTACGGTTTACAGTACTTGGGTCCTTTCACATAGTCACTGTATTTATTAAGTACTTGGAATAAACTAATGTGCGCGCCAGGGCTTCGTCAGCCCTAAATGCCAATTTTCCGTTCTTATGGGTTTTTTCGGGATAGGTACCCGATGTCTTTTCTCAGGCTCTAGATTATCTATATACCAAATTTCATTATATCGATGCAGTATAGTTTTAGCGTGAAAGCGAGACAGACAGAGAGAGAGTTACTTTCGCATTTATGATATAGGATTATATTTTTAAACTTATTTATTTATTTATTTCAATGGCACACAAAACAGCATTACATCAATACACAATTCCCGACCATCTTGTTAGTCACTACATGTATAAAGCAAAACTTAGTTTGATTATTTCATGAAAAGCTACCATGGCAGCATATTATTTTATACTTTATCATAGCATACTTTAATCAAGAGTCAAACAAACTTTCTCCCTCACCACAAAGTTCCCCTGATCGTCATAGAGGTGCAGTTCGCCGTTAGTGAGAGCAAACAGCAGTAGAGTGTTGTCGGGCGACCACTGCACGCCCGCGAGCCCGGGGCCCTTGATGTCTCTGCCCCACACGCGGGAGCCGTCCACCGCGCCCACTATCACTGCACCTGAAGTGTCAGAAGCTCAAACCTTAAAATAGTAATCAAAAAATAACCAGCAGAGTCAGAACATCGGTGACCATGTTCCCAACGTGACAAAGTGCTTCTGCTACAGAGTCCAAACCTCATTCACCAGTGTGTCAGAATCGAATAATCATATTGGTTGTCGCTTTATGGTGTTCTTACTTTAGGTGTGCTCACTCTGCAACTTTAGTATTACCCAGCTTCATGAGATTACCCATGAATATGATTAAGCAAACGTAAAATGCAAATATACAGGTTATTAATAAGTATGAGATTTAAAAATACCATCTTCATATGCAATGCATATTTTCTGTCCATCTGAACCCCAGGCCATTCCTGTCACTGTTGACTTGTTCCTATTGTTTATCATCTCTTCATACCATGAACCCTGAAATTAAAAAATATACCTATACTGTACCGCCTTACCTTTTACTATGTGTGCATGTATTATACATATAAACCTTCCTCTTGAATGACTCTATCTTTAAAAAAAAATGCATCAAAATCTGTTGTATGATTTTAAAGATATAAGCATACAGATGCGGGAAGCGACTTTGTTAATACTATGTATTGTGTAAGCAATTTTTCATAACAAATTAACGATTTTACCTGTATTTAAAAATAATAATAAATATATTTAATTATTTAAAGGGGATTTTTTTTTTGTTAAAAACAACTTTTCATGTTGTCTTCTATGATAATTTACCTTATAAAGCATCCACACTATGATGACCCCATGCTCATCACTTGTTGTCAACTTTTGATAGACTTCATTCCAAATAGCCATTCGCAGTTCACCAGAGTGCCCCTCCAGACTCAGGTTCATGGAGAGATTGCCTCCACTGCCTGGGTTATTTATTTTAAAAATAAGTTTTAAGATTAGAAATAGATGCTGATTAGAAAATGTTTAACAATAACAACACATTTTCTCTATGAATACTGAAACATATTTGATATGAAAATGGTTTGGATACAGCTGACAGACACAACAACTTCATAAAGAATTACAATATAAGTTAACACAACACTATTCAATAATTAAAGTCTGTTTCTTTTCTGTTCTGAATTTTTGCAAATATTCTACAGCCTATGTTCTTCAGGGATAATTTAGGATTAAAATATTGAATATAAATTGGGCCAGTACACACTGTTAGTGCATACTTGTTTCAAACAAACTATAAAATCTTTCCTCTTTAGAATAAACGAATAGACATAGGTAGGACACATTTAAACATGTTTATGCAATCCAATTCAGAATGCACTGCACTAAGATCACACATTTGTGCATTCGATGGACCAAGCTGGCATTATTGTCAATAAATTTTAATGCTAGGCGGTGATAGACCACCTTTGGGTGAGTTATTCCCTTTCCGCCGCTCTCTCGCTACGCCGCTCCAGTTGCCCGCTAAATATGCCTAGTCATCGTCCGCCTTGCATGCGTTCGCGCTACGCCGCTCCACGCATTCAAGACATTCCCGTAGGCCCTTTTATTGCATTAAGGGGAGTATGTACTAGCATTTTAGGATATTAAATTTGTTTTATTTGATATAGACAATAATTGAGTATCGAATTATGAAACAATGAACGCTTTTCACAGTATGTGGCGCGACAGACATGTAGTCCCAAAACATATTGCCAACTTATTGGTTTGATAGTTTTATTGAAAAAAGTACCAGGCTAACATGAAATAGTAGAAGGTTCTTGAAATACTAATACCGCTAACTCACCAGGGTCGTCTAGGGCACAACATTTAGCTAGCCGTATGTATACTCGTACAGTGGCGGTCTAGGACGGCCTCCCTCCGGTTTTTCTGTATTGCAAAATAGCTCTTGTTCTTTGGTTAAAGGTCTCGGGCGCACGAGGCCATAGACAAATCTGTTACACCATCCTAGACCGCCACTGTACATGGCCCCCTCCCCCTCATGTGTCATCAAAGATTCTATAGCCCCGCGTCAGGCTAGCGCTCTAACCTAACGCGAAGCTGTAGCGCCGTCTGTTTGACAAATCCTTTAATTTTTACGTTACCCTGGTACTTGAAATATAAACTGATCGAATTCTTATACTCTACTTAATTTTTTCCATGCTTACCTTCTATAAGTTCATGTTACCCTGGTACTTGAAATATAAACTTCCTTACAGAATTAACTTAATTTACTTAATTTTTGCCATTCCAATAAACCTTCGACAAGTTCATGTTGCACTGGTATTTTCAATATAAATCGGTACAACTGGGACGCTGGCGGTGGCGAATTTTTTCACTACGTTTACTTGTTTGTTTTATTCCCCTTAAGTAAAAATAAAATGTGTATTTTATAGATAGATTGATCATGACAGCGAGCGGCGTACTGCGAAGTCGCACTAGGCGGGGGTAATGAACCAGAACTTTTATGAGCTTACCTAGCAGCGTAAAGGGAATGACTCCTTTGGGTAACCGAGTATTATGAGATATAACATGTATAGACTATACAGTCTATGTGTGTCTGAGATAATACATATTCCTATTTCGTAGTTACATAACTTTAAAAGGTTATAAAAAATTCATGTTATGATTATGTTAGATAGCTACACAGCAATTGGTACAATTGCTAGGGATACCAAAGCACAATCTTAGACCAACCTGATTCTAATTTTAACACTTTCAGCATGCCACCTTCACCACCAACAGCTATGTAACCAGTGGAATGATTCCATGATATACAGGTCACAATGGACTGCTTTGGTATTGCTATCTGGAAGTGAAATATAATTTTGACTACTTTGTGGATTCACAGAGGTACTTATCATAGTACCTAATATACTCTATGTTAATAGTTCATTAAATTAATTACATGAATGCTAAGAGTATACATATTACAGCATGAATGCATGAATGCTTACTTAGGTACCTTTTTGCTCATGTAAATAAACATTTTAGAATGCCTTTTGTCCTGTTTTTCTCAAGCATCAAAATGGATGGAACTGACTGGGCATCTTTTTTAACAAGGTTTTGTTATAATAAATTTGCTGTTTTGGATTTTGAAATTAAATTTTAGTATTGTAAAGATTTTTTATTTTTAGTCCTAAACTTCCATGGATTTTATTTAATTAGAGGTTACCGTAACCCTTCCGTAACCACAACAAACAATTATTTTTGTATTTTTTGGGCAGGCAAAGGAAATTAGTCCATACAGCCAATTCTTCAGTATTTTATTTCTTATCTGGGATCTTTTTGAGCGTAGCGAAATAGTATGTTAAGATTTATTTAATATTAGAATACTTACTTAATAGATCTATAAATCCTCAGACTACATGTACTCTGAGGACTGAGGATTTAAATATGTAAATCTATTTCCGTCAGTCAAGGCATTGAATTGAAAGAATGTCAATTTTAATCCTTCCTTTATTCACACTCAATCAATCTGACACATTTAATTTTATCGATCGATTGCATGCAAGGAAACTTTTTCAGAGGATGTGAAGTGAAACTAAACTATTTAATATATGATCAAACGAACTTCTCAAGTGAAGTTCGATCAATATTATATGAGTGGTTTCATTTGAAGATATAAATCATTTCACTAGGTAGTCCTTTCACCTACAAGGCAACATTCGCACGTTCTTACAAATAACTATTAGTCAATCGATTTAATCGATATCGATTACTCGATTAATTTGAAATTTACCGATGCTCCCATCCCTACCACTCTACGCGCCCATCACTAGCAGCGTCCGCCAAGCCTGTCATTCTTTTTAGAGATAGATTTCTGGCATAAATTACGTCGTTTATTGACTTTTTTGACAAAACTCGGGATTTGGGTAGGGAGGGTGATTTATATCTTCAAATGAAACCACTCATATAATATTGATCGAACTTCACTTGAGAAGTTCGTTTGATCATATATTATATTTCGTGGTTTCATTTTCGATATAAATCATTTCACTAGGTAGATGTTTAGAGACATTGTTTTGTCTATATTTTTTCATGATAATGAAACAATATTAATTAAAAAGATGTTTTTTTTTGCTAGTTTTATTTAAACTCTTAGTATAGGTACCTACAAATCTTATTAAATAATATTACTCATCTTATTAGTTAAAAACACTATATTTTAACATATAAAAGTAATCATTATAGTTAGTTTATAGAGTACTTCAAAGTTTAACATTGCGTAGTTACTTAGGTAAGTACTTGGTAGGTAGGTACTCAGCTACATTAATTTATAACATACTAATATACTTATTGTATATTTTTTAATGAACTAATTTGGTCAGAGATTTGATAAAAAATTGATAATCAATCATCATAGGACATTGATAAATTTAGCAAACTTGTTAGAGGTAGAGGTCCAGGCGGCCGTCTTTTGATCTGATCAAGATTGACGCCGGTAGCATGAGCAGCCGATGTGGCGGCGGCGTGTCGCGTGCAGCTGTGTGTGCCGTACACCGCACGGATCTGCCTGATCCACATGCTTATTGACTATGCTGTTGTGTTCCTGTGAGGACGTTACGCTTCACAGTTATTAAGAGGTGATTGGCTTATTTAGGTCTGATTTATTTAGTTAAGGTTATATAACCGTCTTATATATAGACGGATTCACCGTAAGAAAAGTAAAACTAACAATGGTTGATAGCTTTTGATTGCATTTAGCGCCTATAGTTTTGATAAAATTTACATTTACTTTATGAGTCTAATGCCATTGCTATTTTTATTTATAATAATTTGTTATTTAGAGAAAGACATTCAACCATGTGTGCTGTAGGCTGTAGATAATGTTAGTAAAGTTACTTTTGTCTAGGCTAAGTTCATTCTTGTTTGGTATACATTTTAGGAGATTTTTAAGAACCAATTGTGGATACCAAGTACCTGTGTACTTTGGTGGATTGGGTATTAGTTTATAACACCTTTAAGGAAGGCGCTGATTCAATCATCCGAAGAAATATTTCTGCCTAAAAGCAGAGATAAAGCGGTGGCTCTTATGATGATGCCCTGTGAATCCTGTGATGCGTCTTTTTCGAAGACATCGGAGCTAAAAGTAATTACACTAAAAACAGAACATTCGAAAGAATCTGTTTTAATCATAGTATTGAATAACATTATATTGATATTGTTGAATAGTAATATTAGAAAGTGAGGCTAGTATAAGATGCTGATGAGATGCTGTTGAGGGGATAATGAGACCTGGCATTGCCTGCTCGAGCATACTGCGGCACTCAGGGTAAGCGTGCGTAGGAGAGGGTGACGGTCCCTGTTAGTAGACAACATAGGTTTTCGTCACGCCCTCAAGTGATTATTACGAAATAACTATATCAATCAATGGAGGATAACAGGCAGGTCTAGAAATACTAGAAGGAAATACTAGAATACTGGTCGTTTCGTTCTTAGTAATTTTTTTTTGTAGGCCGTTAAGAAAAACGGAAAATGAAGGATCGGCATAGAAAAAATATGCATGCCCCCTTTGTAGCATCTGGGTCTTGTTAAGAAAAACGGAAAATGAAGGATCGGCATAGAAAAAATATGCATGCCCCCTTTGTAGCATCTGGGTCTTGTTTCAAAGAAAAGTATTTCTTAAGTTTTGCGCTAGAATGTTTGAAAAGCATCTTTAAATTAAATCTTCGATCTGCCTCTAACTTATATTTCGTGTAATATAGGATGCTAAATGCTAATAGCTAGATTTTTCGCTTCTCGAACCAATGCCAAATGTATCTGGTAAGTTAATTGAAATTAGGAAATTGTATGCAACTTCGTGTGGTAATGTAGCTGATAGCTAATATGTTATCTACCCATAATAAAAATTAACAAATTGTTTAAGTTTCGGGGCATCTAAGGCTTAGTATATTGCTAATAATACGACATATAATTACTATAGTAAGTTTGAGTTACGCCTTTACGACTCGAGTCCGTGTTAACTCATAAATCATATTTTTGTGTTTAAATGAAATTTTAAGAGCTTTTAATATTATTATCTCATCAATTCAGGTCCTGTAAAATAATTATCATAGCATTCTTTGAATAGAAGGTAGGTAGAAGGTACCTGTACCTTAGCCTATCAAGTATTTTTGGTTTCAACCAGCCTTTTGTAATGCTGCGCTAGCGGACATTAGGATGCCAATCATTTGTGAAAATTCTCTGATTGTAACAGGTGGTAGTTGAGAACACTTCAGAACCAATTCTATTATTTTATTACGTTTATGGTTTGTAAGTGATAAAGTCATATTTAAGTCATCTACTTAAATCCTGAAAATTTGTAATTATTTTGTGGCTATAAGCTACTATTTTCATAGTTTATAATAAAGCCCAAGCACTCGAGTGATTTGAGTGTAAACCTAACTTTATTTAAATATTCCATGTAACTACGGTCTATGTAAAGGATATCGTCACATACAAAAATTTACCAATTTTTGACTAAATGAACGCAAGTGACCTACGACCCCTTCTTTAATCTTAGTAAAAGTTCTAGGCGCTATCGTGAGCCAATAAGATAAGGCATTGAGTTGAAATCATAGGTGGATAACAAGATTCTGTGTGTTCACATCTTTAAACAGGAAACGTAGGTAAGTATTTACGCTAGTTTTAAGCGACAGAAATAAAAAGTTACGAGACATTTTAGGTCAATAGATGCCATGTAATAATAGCTTGCATGCTGTTCTTCCGTTTTGAAATGAAGTTTAGTTACTTACAAATTTATTAAACAGTTTTAGGTTAAGATTAAATCTCTTACCTCCATTTTAATTGGTGTCAAAAAGGTTTTAGACACAAGTTCTAGCAAATTATTAGTTGCGATTGTCATTTCTTGTTGTTACTGTGCTAACCATGTTACAACAGGAACATAATATTATTGCTCAAGTGGAATAATTAGAAAAAAGATTTAATTATTTTGTTACAAATCCAATTAAGGATACCTTTATTGTTTGTAATATACAACCATCACATTTTAATTATGTACTAAAATTATGTACTAAATTCTGCCAGAATGGTGGTTGAGCACGTGGCCTGATTTGGGTCGTTCTCTAAACGTGCTACTGCGTCGATATATGGGTCGTTGTAATTTGGAACTTGACGAGTGGTATCTTCGTACTCTGGCCCTGGCACGCCCCCCCCCTTGTTTTTCGCAAAGCGAGGAGGGCCTGAGTTTTCCTGAAACTGCGGCCAAGCTGTGCCCGTGGAGCTCGTAGAGGCGGCTGTGTTGTGTAAGCAACAGTATTTCTGGGAAGACTACTGTCTTCCTGATTTGAAGGCATTGCTGTTCAATTTTGAAGCATAATTTAATTTTCTCTAAAATTTGGCACCGAACAGTGCTTCATCTCATTTACTGTACTGAAAGACATTCAAAAACGTCTTGGTCAGACCTGGTGTGGTCTTTTAAATGCGAGCTTATGTCTCCGAGCTATAAAGGTCGCATGAACTACGGGAGCCCTCGCTTAGAATCTTGATTGCCTCTATTTTATATCTTGAGTTAGGAGAATGGCCATGGCCCTACTCCCCGGTCTGATGTGAAGTCAGTCCAAGTTGAGATGAGAGTATTTCAGTATTTAGCTTTGAGGCTTGAACCAATATGTAGTTGCTAGGTATAGTATATTGCTGAAGGATTTTTTCCTTGACTTCTCTAGCCATTTGAGAGAGATTATCGTAGATTCAATCACACAACTTTAGTTCATCATCCAGGGCTTCGCCCAGGGTTAATAAAATTTATGGGTCCAGTTCCGGAAATTTAAACTTTGCCTCAGGGTCCGAGTTCAATTGGTTGTTGTAACCGCTACTAGTTCCAATAAGGAAGATATTGCTGGTGCTTGGACCTGTTTTTGGTGATGGTATTGAAAGTGGTCACTGTTGGGGCAGTGGTGGCAATTGGCACTTGGTATGTGTCGCCATCATGATTTTTAGTGATTCAGTCTCATTTAGACCTGATCATGGGTTGTAGGGAATAGTTTCGGCTAGAAATATATCCTCATATTCGAATGATATTTGCTCTGGGCACATTCCTTAAATTGTAATTGTATTGGCGTTTCGCCTACTGGAATAAGAAGAAAAAAGAAAATTATGCTTTTTATATTTTTATACTTGCATGAAAAATGATGATTATTTTTGCATTTTGCCGCGTTCCTATTGGAATCTATGGCAGTATGGTAGCCTGGTTCATATTTGAATCTATGGCTTTGCAAAAATGTACAGTTTTGAATTTAGCCGCGTTCCTATTGGAATCTACGGCAGCCTGGTTCTTGTTCGAATCTATGGCTTTGCAAAAATATTTCTTTTACACTTTTTAAATGTATGTTTATGCAGAATTTCAATTCGAAATTTCTGTAAAAAAAAATTTTTTTCTTTTTTTTGAAGGTAGGTAAGCAGATGAACTTACCGTAACATAAGACATTGTCTCTCGATTTATAGTATGAGGATAATGAAATCCATCAAAGTTTAAGTAACTCACTTAATTTTTTGTTAAAATATTTGTAGGATCTTTTCGGTATCTTGAAAAATTAATTTTTTGCGAACAAGATCCGAACGCGTGCTTTCGTTGCCTCGCACGGAAAAAGAATGACAGGCTTGGCGGACGCTGCTAGTGATGGGCGCGTAGAGTGGTAGGGATGGGAGCATCGGTAAATTTCAAATTAATCGAGTAATCGATATCGATTAAATCGATTGACTAATAGTTATTTGTAAGAACGTGCGAATGTTGCCTTGTAGGTGAAAGGACTACCTAGTGAAATGATTTATATCGAAAATGAAACCACGAAATATAATAGTACCTAAATATTTTATTGTAGTTACAGATTTTCGTCGAAAACATGGCCTGTAGTGTAGCTTCTAAACTTGATAGCAAAAAATAATAATTTAGCTCCTCTAAAAAATTTCATAATATGTAGTGCATAGTACCTACTATTAGGAAATTTTGAATTGAGTAGTAGTAGTAGTACATAACCCATTGACCTGACATAACCATTCAAAATGTTGGGTCGTAAGCAAAGTCTCAAGGGTGAACCAGTCCTTGCAGACTATGGACCAGAAGAATCCCTGAATGAGAGTGCTGATATTGAGTGGGTAAACAAAGTAAGTTTGAATGCTGCTAAGGGAATCTACTTTATTTATCTTCCAGCCCTTACGGTTATGCTTTAAATAATTATTGGCCTTTAACATGTTCTTTTGGCTTTCAGGTATGGGTGCGACAAATACTAAGATTTTGTGCTTTGCTGAGCCTGCTATCAGTGTCCCTCAACACACCAAAGACATTTGAGAAGTACCCAGTGCTACAACTTATTACTTTCGGAGTGGACTGCAGTGTTACTCTGTTGTTTACTGCAGAGATGATAGCAAAAATGCACATAAGAGGCATTTTGAAGGTTTACTATTAATATTTTATGATTTTTATTTTTCCAGGAAATTTTAGGTTTACTATGTTGACCAGAACCTTACCATTTATTTATTACAAGCAGACTTAGCAAACAATATACTAACCGCATTACAATAGAAATTCATGTAATATTATAAATTATACCCTATGTGTTATTGTATGTCTTTCTTTATAATACTTTAAGTTTCATCTTATTTAGTTATAAAAATAAACCATGCCAGTGGAAAGTCCTGTATACTTCCAAACTTTCCCATTATAATATTAGTAAACACGACACGCAATTAAATTGTAGGTCTATTTACTGTTGTTTATTTTTATTTTTTTGCTGAGTGTCCGCATGTTGTGTGTCCGCATCTAGGTCAGGTGTGCCAAATGTTTATAGCTGACAGCTAGAATTCTCATTTAGTACCTATTTAGATTTTAAATTGAAGTTTATTAAGTTGTATCACTGAGAACTACAGAAATGTTATTCAACATATTTATTTGTATTTATATATATTATTCCTAATTTTAAATTTTATTCTCATTTTATTTTATTATAATTTCATAATGTTTTATTACTAACTAGAGGCTGCCCCGCGGTTTTTCCCGCGCAGATTTCTCATAATCACAAAATTCCCGTTTTTTCCCGTTCCCGTGGGAATTTCGGGAAATCCCTTCTTAGTGCTCACCTACACTCTCTAAGGAACCTGCATGCAAAATTTCAGCCCGTTACGCCCAGTAGTTTCGGCTCTGCGTTGTCTGTCAGTCAGTCAGTCAGTCAGTCAGTCAGTCAGTAACGGAAGAGTTTTATATATATTGATTTAGTTTTAAACCAGTCTGAGATACAGGCTATTAAGTTAAGCCTAGTTCAGACTTCATTAAAGTGTTAAGCTTTGTAAATAAATATAAGGCCTAATTTAAGTTTTATGTAAATTTATGAATTTTCCAATAAATTTATTATTATATTATTATTATTAACAATAATAAAAATACACTTTCAAACATGCAGCGCCCCTAACTAGTTAAAATCTTTATGAATGGTGCACACTACGAACAAAAATACTCAAGAAGCGTTACTAGCCAAATAAAATGCCCCACGCAATGCACACAAAAAAGAAGCCCTGGTGGTTGGGGCTTAGGGTTACGGACAACATGCCACATCAGTTCCTAGTGGCACTTAAGTTGTTTGGCTGCAACGTCGGTAGCATTTTACTGTGTTTTTGGGTATTTCTGACCGTGTTTTATCTTTACTAATATGTCTTCGTGCATTATAAAGTGTTGTAGAAGCCATAAAGACAAAAAAATACTTATATTACCTTTAAATAAATATTTTGTAAAATAACACTTGACCGCCATCTAGTAGCGATAATATGTACCAGCCAAAAGCAGAGGGGCTAGCTCGCTGCTTTGTCGACAGACGCGAGCGAAGCGGCCAATAGCGTGCAAGCTTGTCTATGAGAATGTGTGAGTGTTTGTTGCAATAGGAGTTACTGTGTGAGCGTAAGTGGAACCAAAATCCAAGCGGTTTTGTAGGAGAGTTGCGCTTCCTGAGTATTGTTGTTAGTATGGTACACACAACACATACAAATAAATATGCCCAGACCTATTAAACAAACATTGATATCCATCATTACAATGTTGGCCCCAGTATGATTTAATAATGTAGATATAAAAAAACTATTTCAACCAAACATTATTAACTATATTGTATATTTAACTATACTATATTGTATAGGTATGCATAAACTGATTGTTTCTAAATAAATTTAATTCAGGGTGATGTAGCATACTTGAAAGATCACTGGTGCCAGTTTGATGCATCCATGGTGTTCTTCCTCTGGGTGTCAGTGCTGCTGCAGATGTTTGAGCTGACCGGTGTTGTGCCAAGATACAGCTATCTCAGTATACTGAGAGCACCTAGACCTTTGATCATGATCAGATTTCTGCGGGTCTTCCTCAAGTTTTCCATGCCAAAGTCAAGGATCAATCAGATATTTAAGTTAGTATATTTTCTTCCCTTCTTCTTTATTATTTTACCACAGAATTAGAAAATAATGAAATAGTTTGTGTTTACTGCAATTCAATGGAATAAAAACTTAACTCCAAATTACGCCAATTTGCAGGAGGTCAAGCCAGCAGATCTACAATGTGACTCTATTCTTCTTGTTCTTCATGTCACTGTACAGTCTGATGGGAGTCCAGTTCTTTGGAGAGCTTACTCATCACTGTGTTAAAAACAATACTGACCCCTTGTAAGTTATTAGATATCAGCAGACCTTAGCACTAAAGTTGCATCACACCTATGTACTATTCTTTGAGGAGAAATTATTACCTTAGCTCAATATCAGCTCGATATCAGTTGCATAGATTTTTATACTCTACCTATATTATATTTTTCAGTGAAATAACAATTAACTCGTTAGCAATCCCGGACACGTTTTGCTCGCCTGATCCCGGCTCAGGGTACCAGTGTCCATCAGGCATGAAGTGCATGAAGCTCAACCTCTCCAAATACATTATGGGTTTCAATGGATTTGAAGATTTTGGTAAGATAATTCAAGGAATGAATTTACTCATTACCAAAATTCTGTATTTTGTAAAAGCATGTATCTGCAATTTACACATTTACAGTAAAATCTAGTTTACCAGTTCAAATCCTGTTAAATAATCAGAAAGATAATATTGAATGTTAATTATATTCTTTCCACCAGCAACAAGCCTCTTCACCGTGTACCAAGCATCTTCTCAAGAAGGCTGGGTATTCATCATGTACAGAGCCATTGATTCTTTACCAACTTGGAGGTCTGCTCTTTACTTCAGGTGAAGCTTTTTATTCATAAAATACTACAAAAGTATAAAACAGCAAACACCGCTGCAGATGTGAAATCACGAAAGCATATAAAATTAGTAACGGATTTGTGGTACTGTCAACCGCACTAATCAGTATATTGTTTTCAGTACTATGATATTCTTCCTGGCGTGGCTGGTGAAGAACGTGTTCATAGCGGTGATCACAGAGACCTTCAACGAGATCCGGGTCCAGTTCCAGCAGATGTGGGGCGTGCGCAATCCCATCTCGAAGGCGAACACCACGCAGTTCTTTACCGGGGACGATAATGCCTGGAAGCTGGTTACTATTGACGAAAACAAACATTCAGGTGACTAGTAGTCATATTATAGTAAAGTAAAAGTGCTTATTCACTAATTCTTTAATTTTAATAATAATTCTTCGAATTTAATCTATTAGGTCCATTTAAGTTTAACATATCCTTTTAATAGTCCAGTTAAAGTGACATTATAACGAGTTACTAGAGGCTGCCCCGCGGTATCACCCGCGCAGATTTATTTTAAACAAAAAAGACCCGTTTTTGCCCGTTCCCATGGGAATTTCGGGATATTATTCCTTAGTGCTCCCCTACACTCCCCAAGGAACCCACGTGCAAAATTTCAGCCCGCTACGCCCAGTAGTTTCGGCTCTACGTTGTCTGTCAGTCAGTCAGTCAGTAATGGAAGATTTTTATATAATATTGATTGATATTGTTGTAGGTTAAACACAAGAGAGGTAGATCACTATAACATCACTATTTACATTCTCAGACACTGATATTGCAATACTTACACATAACGCACATCTATTATGTAATTGCCATACTTACACATAACGCACATCTATTATGTACTTGCCATACTTACACATAACTCACATCTATTATGTACTTTCATATGTATATTAATAACACTTTTAATAAATCTAAAAAAAAATCAGGTTCAGCTCCGGAGATCCTCCACAAGATGCTCCGCTCAGCCTACTTCCGGCTGCTAGTGATGGGCGTGGTGCTCGCCAACGGCGTCATCACAGCCACCATGAACTTCAAGCACGACGACAACCCTAGAGAGTTCTTTTATGAGAGCTATTATTATATTGAGGTAAAGAACAATATTGGTTTATATTTTGTTAAAATAAAACTAATCAATACATAGTATAAAATGAAGTCGCTTCCCGCGTCTGTCCCTATGTATGCTTAGATCTTCAAAACTAAGCAACGGATTTTGGTGCGGTTTTTTTTAATAGCTAGAGTGATTCAAGAGGAAGGTTTATAAGTACCTATAATACATGCTCAATATAGTAATAGGTTAAGCGGTACGAAGTTCGCCGGGTCGACTAGTATGTTATATAATCAAAGTAACCTATATAATTTATCTCGATAAAAACTTACTTTTAACCCATTAAAAAAACAAGCCGCCTTTCTGCCTTCACCTATTGTCGGTACTGTTCTTAAATCTCTACAAATATTTATCTTTTGTTACAGATTGCTTTTACAGTATTCTTAGATCTGGAGGCTGTGGTCAAGATCTGGTGCCTCGGCTGGAAGGGATACTTCAAGCACTCGGTTCACAAGTTCGAGCTGCTGCTGGCTATTGGCACTACCATCCACATTATACCACAGCTTTATATGTCGGGATTCACTTACTTCCAGGTAAGTACACAACTAAATATTTCCTGTTGTGACTTCTAATTAGTATTTTACCTTCATATTTTATTGCGTTGTTGCATCTGCATTGAATTATCTCTTTAAATTTTCGTAATATACTTTAGATCAAACGACTGGAACTATGCTAAGTCGTATGATTAGAATAAAAAAAGAAGTCTTAATCATTCTACCTACTGATTAAAAAAAATTATATTACAAAAAAATCATTAACATTAAAGTAAATAGTGTATAGTTTTATAGTTCGTATGTGTGTATGTCAGGTGCTGCGCATAGTACGGCTGATCAAGGCGTCCCCGCTGCTGGAAGGGTTCGTGTACAAGATCTTCGGGCCCGGCAAGAAGCTGGGCAGCCTCATCATCTTCACCATGTGCCTGCTCATCATCAGCTCCTCCATATCCATGCAGTTGTTCTGCTTCCTCTGCGAGTTTACTAAATTCGAGACTTTTCCAGAAGTGAGTTACATGCCAAGAATTCTAAAATGTTGCTCAAATAATGAGACTAGTACCGAGTTATCAATATATATAAAACTCTTCCGTTACTGACTCACTGACTGACTAGCTGACTGACTGACAGACAACGCAGAGCTGAAACTACTGGGCGTATAAATAGTTCTTTAGGAAGTGTAGGTGAGCACTAAGAAAGGATTTTCCGAAATTCCTTCAGGAACGGAAATTACAAGACTTTTTAGTTAGTATGAAAAATTGTCTTCATTGAGTGCACCGACGTGAAATTTGGTGTACAGGTTCCTCAGTGAATGTATGAGTGTTTAAATAAAAAATAAAATACAAAATTCCCACGGGTACGGGAATAACGGGCCTTTTTTAATGAGAAAGAAAAATCGACTTCCTTGAGTGTATCGACGTGATATTTGGTGTACAGATTCTTCAGTGAATGTAGGAATGTTGAAAGAAAGGAATTTACAAAATTCCCACGGGAACGGGAATAACGAGCCTTTTTTAGTGTGAAAGAAAAACCGACTTCCTTGAGTGTGCCTCAGTGGATGAAAGTGGAAATTCCTGGAGTTGCCACGGCAACTGAAATAAACAAAATATTACTTTTGTAAAAAGGAATATATTTTAAGGGGTGTGGCGTGGGTGCGATCAGAAATGATGTCCCAAAATTCCTGAGTAGTAAATTAACCAGTAATTAACGATTATAATGAAAAAGCGCGTGCGAAGATGTGGACAAAAGCTAGTGAATCATATAATTATTTGCAGGTAACTAATATTTTTTTTTAAATATATTTACTCTTCTCACTCAATACTTTAGCGGTTTTGTATGGAACATTGTATGGAACAACACATGTGTACCAAGTTGAGTCAGAGGATTTTCTTTAATAATTTTTTGTATTTTGCTTTTAGTTTCTAACAGTGAGACAATACCTATATTTAGTCCATGTTAGTTCAATAGGAGTCTGTTTGTTCCAGGCGTTCATGTCCATGTTCCAAATCCTGACGCAAGAGGCGTGGGTGGAGGTGATGGACGAGACCATGGTGCGCACGAGCCAGGCGCTCACGCCGCTCGTCGCCATCTACTTCATACTCTACCACTTGTTCGTCACCTTGGTCGGTGTTCATCACCTTAAATCATAGATTAAGCATCTTAAAGATGATAAGACTATTGACTATTGTCACAGCATAATAAAGATTACTACGTACAGTATGGGCACCCCCTGCCTCCATCAGCAAGTGCGCCCCACCCGCAATATTCGCAGTTCACTCGACGAATGTTCTGCGCACGCATGGTGTGCGTAGTGTATTTGCGTTTGCGGGTAGCTCAACATTTGTCTGGTTTAATTATTTGGCGGCCGTATTACAAAAAAAAAAGAGAATACAGTAACCACGACCACTCATTAGGGTTACTATCTGCTGGTATAAATATGCATGAACCTATCTATAAGTGCGGTATGTTGTGGTTGTGCCTCAGATAGTGCTGTCGCTGTTCGTGGCGGTGATCCTGGACAACCTGGAGCTGGACGAGGACATCAAGAAGCTGAAGCAGCTGCGCTACCGCCAGCAGAGCGCCGAGATCAAGGAGACGCTGCCCTTCCGCCTGCGCATCTTCGAGAAGTTCCCCGACAGCCCGCAGATGACCCGCCTGCACAAGGTCCCCGGCGACTTCAACTTGCCCAAGGTACCACGCGCCTCATCTTCCGCCTGCGCATCTTCGAGAAGTTCCCCGACAGCCCGCAGATGACCCGCCTGCACAAGGTCCCCGGCGACTTCAACTTGCCCAAGGTACCACGCGCCTCATCTTCCGCCTGCGCATCTTCGAGAAGTTCCCCGACAGCCCGCAGATGACCCGCCTGCACAAGGTCCCCGGCGACTTCAACTTGCCCAAGGTACCACGCGCCTCATCTTCCGCCTGCGCATCTTCGAGAAGTTCCCCGACAGCCCGCAGATGACCCGCCTGCACAAGGTCCCCGGCGACTTCAACTTGCCCAAGGTACCACGCGCCTCATCTTCCGCCTGCGCATCTTCGAGAAGTTCCCCGACAGCCCGCAGATGACCCGCCTGCACAAGGTCCCCGGCGACTTCAACTTGCCCAAGGTACCACGCGCCTCATCTTCCGCCTGCGCATCTTCGAGAAGTTCCCCGACAGCCCGCAGATGACCCGCCTGCACAAGGTCCCCGGCGACTTCAACTTGCCCAAGGTACCACGCGCCTCATCTTCCGCCTGCGCATCTTCGAGAAGTTCCCCGACAGCCCGCAGATGACCCGCCTGCACAAGGTCCCCGGCGACTTCAACTTGCCCAAGGTACCACGCGCCTCATCTTCCGCCTGCGCATCTTCGAGAAGTTCCCCGACAGCCCGCAGATGACCCGCCTGCACAAGGTCCCCGGCGACTTCAACTTGCCCAAGGTACCACGCGCCTCATCTTCCGCCTGCGCATCTTCGAGAAGTTCCCCGACAGCCCGCAGATGACCCGCCTGCACAAGGTCCCCGGCGACTTCAACTTGCCCAAGGTACCACGCGCCTCATCTTCCGCCTGCGCATCTTCGAGAAGTTCCCCGACAGCCCGCAGATGACCCGCCTGCACAAGGTCCCCGGCGACTTCAACTTGCCCAAGGTACCACGCGCCTCATCTTCCGCCTGCGCATCTTCGAGAAGTTCCCCGACAGCCCGCAGATGACCCGCCTGCACAAGGTCCCCGGCGACTTCAACTTGCCCAAGGTACCACGCGCCTCATCTTCCGCCTGCGCATCTTCGAGAAGTTCCCCGACAGCCCGCAGATGACCCGCCTGCACAAGGTCCCCGGCGACTTCAACTTGCCCAAGGTACCACGCGCCTCATCTTCCGCCTGCGCATCTTCGAGAAGTTCCCCGACAGCCCGCAGATGACCCGCCTGCACAAGGTCCCCGGCGACTTCAACTTGCCCAAGGTACCACGCGCCTCATCTTCCGCCTGCGCATCTTCGAGAAGTTCCCCGACAGCCCGCAGATGACCCGCCTGCACAAGGTCCCCGGCGACTTCAACTTGCCCAAGGTACCACGCGCCTCATCTTCCGCCTGCGCATCTTCGAGAAGTTCCCCGACAGCCCGCAGATGACCCGCCTGCACAAGGTCCCCGGCGACTTCAACTTGCCCAAGGTACCACGCGCCTCATCTTCCGCCTGCGCATCTTCGAGAAGTTCCCCGACAGCCCGCAGATGACCCGCCTGCACAAGGTCCCCGGCGACTTCAACTTGCCCAAGGTACCACGCGCCTCATCTTCCGCCTGCGCATCTTCGAGAAGTTCCCCGACAGCCCGCAGATGACCCGCCTGCACAAGGTCCCCGGCGACTTCAACTTGCCCAAGGTACCACGCGCCTCATCTTCCGCCTGCGCATCTTCGAGAAGTTCCCCGACAGCCCGCAGATGACCCGCCTGCACAAGGTCCCCGGCGACTTCAACTTGCCCAAGGTACCACGCGCCTCATCTTCCGCCTGCGCATCTTCGAGAAGTTCCCCGACAGCCCGCAGATGACCCGCCTGCACAAGGTCCCCGGCGACTTCAACTTGCCCAAGGTACCACGCGCCTACTACACGCTGTTTCTTATCGTCAAAGTTTCATATCCTGAAGAAATCGCTTAGAGCAAAAACAGATAGGCTATGTGCTTACAAGTAGCTTAGAAAAACTTCGCGGCAAGCGAAAAAAAAAAAAAAAGTATAAATTACAATTACGACACGTAGGAAAGTACCGAGTGGCATCGTGGATGGTTTGGGCAATTTGTATTGCCGCATTTTTTGTCGCTTCTCTAAACTTTTGGGATGTTACATATTAATATTTTTATTGTCAGAATGGTTTATTGAATGTGTATATTGCCTTTCATTCAGTGAATTAGTAAGAATGAGTATGTGATGTGATGTGTGGTGGTGGCAGGTGCGCGAGTCGTTCATGCGGCAGTTCGTGTGCGAGGCGGGCGGCGAGGAGGCCGGCGCGCCGCTGCGAGCGCTCCGGGCGGCGCAGGGGCAGGTACTGCCTTGTCTTACCTTTTACTTTATTATCCTTATATTGCATTCCCTAACTTGATTTCTCAGTTTGAAATGCATAAACTTAACATTTAATTTTTTAAATCATGTTTTTGATAATTGTTAAAAATCAATAAATACTATAGAGTTTATTTTTAACTTGTAAATTAGTCGACGACTCTAGCTAGTATTTTCCGAATTACAAAGTTACAATAAGAAACGTGTGCATCGTTGGGTGATTAACGTCACCTATTGTGTTGCTGTGTCAATCGTTAGGCAGCTTCAATGGGGTTGTACACGGAAAACTTTTTGTAGATGACGCTCTATATATTCGACCCATAACAAACAAGTGAAATACAATAACAAGGCATTTTTTTGTGTTTTTCGACGTTATTTTACACTGTATTGTATGAAACGTAGAAGAAAACGTAGTTTCAAGAAGATATTAATTAATGAGAAGGTTTTATACGGCAAAAACGCAAACTTCGTGAGCAGGTAAACAATGGGTTAACTTAAGTTAATGTTAGCTAGGACTATTTGCTTGTCATTATCTCAAGTTCACATTTAATAACTAGGGTGTATGGACACAAATTCATACAAATAAACCATTTTAAATGACCTTTGCAAGTAAAACCAAATATAACCTAAAACAATCAAAGGTCATCTCAAGATGGGTCAGAAACTTTGTGCGAAGACTGCAGACCCACTAAACAGCGATAAGATATATAATTAGGAACAAACCTTTAGTAAAAGTAATATTTCGGTAGTTGAAATCTTCAAAATATCGAAAACATAACCTCTATCCGTTCGGTTGCTTTGAAGTTCTTTAACCTCATAGCTTCCTAGCCGGGAATTGTTAGGAAACATAAGATTTTAATTTTCCTTACACTCAAGTGAGTTCTTTTGATAAATAATTGGACAACCAATGCAAATTACATACAAAACTTTGTTTGTTATGGGTCGACCGAACAAACGACACTAGCGGGATAAATTGGCAGTTTTCTTCCCCATTGAAATGCACTGCATGCTGTACTGTGTTGCTATTGTAGGGTTGTCTAACGACATAACAAATTAGGTAACTTACTAGTGGTTTTTATAACCCTCGCCGCAGGAGAGCAGCGGCGGCCGCACGGGGGCGGGGGGCGCGGCGGGGGCGGGGCCGGGGGGCGCGGGGGGCGCGGCGCTGTCGTTCCCGTACCGCAAGCGCTGCCTCGTGAAGACGCTGGTGGAGGCGCCGCCCTCGCAGCGGCCCAGCTCCGCGCTGCGCCGCCACGTCGTCGCCTCCATCATCAAGTAACTATAATACACACTATTTATTTTAAAATTTAAATATTTTATGGGCCAATTTTATACTGTACCTATATTTTTGTATACTAAAGTGGTTATTTTTCATTTATATTTGTTTTTCAGGAGTTCTGTTACTTGATGTTGTGCTTGCGACTTCGTTATAAGGTTTTTATTTTATTTTTATTTATTTAAGTTTTTGCTTTTATGTGAATTTTTGTAAGCATTAGGCGCTAAGCCCACTGAGATAGCAACTGGCGAGGACAGAGGGCGGACATCATTTAATTTCAATAAATTATCGAACAAACTCACAGTAATGAGGTTTTTGTTTTTAAACACATTCGACGGCCCAACGCCCCAACACGGACTGTCGGATATAAAAGACTGTGCGCTCGCGCAATGTCCTTACCACCAGACATCAGTTTAATGGGATTACCTTCTAGTAAGATAAGTACTCGATACTGTAATACCAAGTTAAACCAACCAACAAACATTCAAGACTAGTGTAACCTGCCTTTGAAGCATCAAGTATTGGAGGCGTTATCGCGTTATATGTGTACCCAAGTCTAGTAGGTAATGTGTATGAATGTTGACGTAGCGACTCCAACAACCACCGGCTGGTGCTGGGCGACTCCGCCATGCTGGCCGCCAGCAGCAAGGCCGGCCTCAAGCCGCAGGGGACCATCTCCAGCGCCAAGCAGCTGCGCGTCGACCAGAAGAAGTCAGTATTACGATATGCCATACCGGCCCATAAATAATCTACTGTTCATGGTGCCCTGGTACTTGAAATATTAACCAATCTATTTCTTTCATTATGTACTTTACTTTATTTTTGCCATGCTTGCTTGCAATAGATAAATTTAATAATGAATAGCTGTCCCGGCGAATTTCGTATCGCGCCTTACAATTTTATATCAAAAAATTAAATTGTTGTTTTTTTTCAAAGTTTCTCACCTTTTAAACATTCCCTGGACTATACTACGAACATTTTGAGACGAAAATCAGCAAAATCGGCCCGGCCGTTCTCGAGTTTTAGCGAGACTAACAAACCACGATTCATTTATAATATGTTTTGTAGTAAGCAGATAGTAGATTAAAGATTTAACAAAATAAAACAAAAAAAAATAACTTACTAAAATTGTTATCAGAATGAAGTTCATATAAATTGAAATTCAGTCCAAACGGATCACATGATTAGATTGGTCTTTTTGCTTGCATTGGTGTGATCCGTTTGGATTGTGATCTGTTTTTTGAGATTCGATTGGAAGGACCCTCGACGAATAGAATAAAAAAGTACAGTATACAACATAGATGTAAAGCTATCCCGCTTTGCTTGCTGTTATAACCATCGCTCGTTCCAGTTTTAAGTCAATATTTCCAGATCCCCTGCCCTCGGATTTTTATATGAGTACCCTCATCATAATAAATCACTTAACAATCATGTTAAATAATCTACTATGAACGTTTTTTGGTAATTTTATGCATGCCTGTGAAAATTTAAATTGATCGTGTTACAGACGCGTGTTCGGCGACCGGTCGCGCTCCATCCGTCGCTCGGTGCGCAGCGGCTCGCTGAAGATGAAGCAGACGTACGAGCACCTGCTGGAGAACGGAGACATCGTGGCGGCTTCCCGCGCCGCGCCCGCCGCCCGCGCGCGCCCGCCATACCTCGACATCCGCGTGCTGCAGGCCAAGCGCCAGCAGGCCGAGATGCGCAGGTCACACACACACACACACAGCCCGCCATACCTCGACATCCGCGTGCTGCAGGCCAAGCGCCAGCAGGCCGAGATGCGCAGGTCACACACACACACACACAGCCCGCCCTACCTCGACATCCGCGTGCTGCAGGCCAAGCGCCAGCAGGCCGAGATGCGCAGGTCACACACACACACACACATCCCGCCCTACCTCGACATCCGCGTGCTGCAGGCCAAGCGCCAGCAGGCCGAGATGCGCAGGTCACACACACACACACACACAGCCCGCCCTACCTCGACATCCGCGTGCTGCAGGCCAAGCGCCAGCAGGCCGAGATGCGCAGGTCACACACACACACACACACACAGCCCGCCATACCTCGACATCCGCGTGCTGCAGGCCAAGCGCCAGCAGGCCGAGATGCGCAGGTCACACACACACACACACAGCCCGCCCTACCTCGACATCCGCGTGCTGCAGGCCAAGCGCCAGCAGGCCGAGATGCGCAGGTCACACACACACACACACACAGCCCGCCATACCTCGACATCCGCGTGCTGCAGGCCAAGCGCCAGCAGGCCGAGATGCGCAGGTCACACACACACACACACAGCCCGCCCTACCTCGACATCCGCGTGCTGCAGGCCAAGCGCCAGCAGGCCGAGATGCGCAGGTCACACACACACACACACAGCCCGCCCTACCTCGACATCCGCGTGCTGCAGGCCAAGCGCCAGCAGGCCGAGATGCGCAGGTCACACACACACACACACAGCCCGCCCTACCTCGACATCCGCGTGCTGCAGGCCAAGCGCCAGCAGGCCGAGATGCGCAGGTCACACACACACACACACAGCCCGCCCTACCTCGACATCCGCGTGCTGCAGGCCAAGCGCCAGCAGGCCGAGATGCGCAGGTCACACACACACACGCAGGTCCTGTGTCGACGTGTCAATGCAACTATGAGCACACAGGAACCAGCGCGAGGAGGACCTGCGCGAGAACCACCCGCTGTTCGACACGCCGCTGCTGCTGGTGCCGCGCGAGTCGCGCTTCCGCAAGGTGTGCCGCGCCGTGGTGGACGCGCGCTACGACGCGCGCCTGCGCGACCCCGTCACCGGCAACGAGAGGAAGGTCAACTACAAGAGCTTCCAGTAAGTTTACCAGCCAAAGTAAAGGGCTGCGTTTATAAACTCAGGACCAAATCAGTTAGCTCGTCTGCAAAACGTCCGCTGCTTGACATATTCCTCTCCTATAGATCTCCACAATAATCGTTTTTGGATGATCGCGAGACCCTCATCTTGTACTCCGGCAACTGCAGGATATCACCAATTCCAGAATACTGGAAATTAATAATTTTGTTAACTAAATATAATATTTGTTTCTAAATAACAGTCAGTATTCTAAGTAGTCTAGTTTTCTTTTATTTTTATTTAATCGTAGTAAAGTGGGGGGTCTAGGACGGCGTAACACTTCCGGTTTTTCTATATTGCAAAATTACTCTTGTTCTTTGGTAATATAATCTAGGGCGCACCAGACCATAGACAGATTTGTTAGCCGTCTTAGACCGCCACTATACCAACCTTAGATAATCAATAAGTTCCGATAGTGGTTTGTTAAATTATAACTACTTTTTCTTTTATGTACCCCGTCTTTTAGTTTTTTTTTTTTTTTTTTTTTAATCTTTATTTATTTTAGGGACTTCTCACTTTGTGATGATGTCAGTCCCATCGTACCCTAACTAAAAATACCAAAACAAAACAATACTAAAATAAAAACAACTATGCTCCCTCTGAGCTAAGCTTAAAACTAAACAATATTGTGGCTTCAACCGAATTGGGAGAAGCCAATACTGTATGAAAATAACCTACATCTAACAAATTTATTTTAAAATCTAAAACTAACTTTTGCCTTTGTCTTGCGTTCCGAACACACTCCACCAAAAAGTGTTGGACATCATCCAAAACCCCGCAAGTCGGGCAGTTTGGAGAGTCTACCTTCTTCATCAAATGGGCAAACTTATTCAAAGGGATGTGTCCGGAACGTAGTCTGAGGGCCATAACAATCTTCTGTCTATCCATTCTGGCGTTTAGGAACCACGGTACATGGGGAGGCTCACAGTTTATACTTTTGTACCAAATACCTTTAGACTGCGACCGCTCATTGAAGTATTCTTTCCAATGTTCATAGGTATACTTCTTATATTTCGGAACCAGTTCAGACCAAGTAGGTAAGATCTCAACTTCTTGACCGCTCAAAGGTGAACGTTTAGCTAAACTGTCAGCCTCCTCATTTCCAGATAAACCTATATGAGAAGGAATCCATTGTAACGCAATAAGCACTCCGTCTTTCAAAAGGTCAATAATAGTTTTCAAAACCGAGTATGCGACCGAAACCCCTATTTTTCCTGCAACGCAACGTCTCAGATGTAATAGGGCACTTTTGCTGTCAGTGAGTATGACAATTTTCCGTTGAGAAAGAATTTTGGCATACTTCAAGGCCTCTAAAATAGCCACCATTTCCGCAGACATAATAGACAACTTGCTATTCATCTTGAACATTTGACCTGTATTGAGACTACTATCATAGTAAGCTGCCCCTACACCATCTGAATTTTTTGACCCATCCGTATAAATTCGATGATAACCAAAAAATTTACAGTCCAACTCCCTAATTGTCTCGCTTTTTAAAGTGTTTATGTCGTGGTCGTTTTTTCTGCCTATTAAAAATTCCAAACTACTATAGATTATGGTATCCAAATTTATATTAGATACCCAGGTATCTAGCTTATACATTTCGAGAGGGTCACCCGCAGCGACGGATTCATTACAAATTCTCTCATATGTAACAGCTGCTAATGGTTTCTTTTTACTATCCCAATATTTATCATTTAAGCGATTTTGAATTTCTATTAAACTTTGTATTGTCATACTACCCTTGAACGATAAACTTTTAAGACAGAACTTGTGAGACAGATATAGCCTACGGATGTGAAGAGGAGGAATACACAGATCACTCTCCATCACGTGTATGGGCGTGGACCGTATGTAACCGCCGATTGCACGCATAGCTTGGTTTTGATTCTTTTCTAATTTGCTAAGATGAGTTTTGGCACTATTGTCGTAAAGAAATGAGCCGTAATCTAGTCTACTTCTTATTAAAGATATGTACAGGTTACGTAGGTATCTAGGGTGCACCCCCCAACCTGACCCCGCTAGTATCTTAAGCAATTGCAGAGACCGAGAGATTTTGCCGCATAGTTCATTTATGTGTTTTCCCCATCTTAATGACGTATCCAACCAGAAACCCAAATATTTAATAGTATCAACTCTTTCTAGTTGTGTACCATTTACATTAATATTAATATTCTGACGATTATGGCCTCTACTAAACAGACACAATTTCGATTTAGAAGCAGATAATTCCAGACCAATACTGTCTAAAAGTTGGATGAAAATATCTAAGAAGGATTGCATTACGGCGGCACTGTCTTGTAGATTATCTTTACTGACATATAAAACAAAGTCATCTGCATACTGACTAATGTTAACATTAATTATGAAGCGGCATATATCAATAGTGGCAACATTAAACAACAAAGGGGAAAGAGGATCTCCTTGGGCGATTCCTCTACTTGAATATCTAACATCATCGAAATTATTGCCTTCATCATTCTTTATCTTCAAGTGTCTTCAAAAATTCCCAAATATATTTACATATTATTGACCCAACCATCGCTTTATCCAAAGAGGTTACGACAGATTCTAAGTTTACATTATTGTAAGCACCTTCTATGTCTAGAAAACAAGCTACAGTTGTAACTTTCTTTGTATAACCAAGCTGAATATTTGTAACAAGACGCACCAGATTATCTATACATGAACGTCCCCTTCTAAATCCTGTATTAACCGGCGAAAACATTTTATTTCGTTCTAAGTGCCATTCAAGTCTTTTATTTAACATTAAATGAAACGTTTTGCAAATACACGACATTAGTGAAATCGGACGAAGCTTTGTTTCATTGCTACTACTGTTATGTTTAGGTATGGGCACCACCTGCACCTGTCTCCACTGTGTAGGAACGCAAGCATTAAGTAAAATATCATTAAATAAACCTAACAAATATTTTTTTCCGTTCCCAGGCAAGTTTACTAACATATTATACGAAATACAGTCATCTCCGGGAGCTGTGTCTTTGATTTTGATAGAATTAATAAGTTCTTGATAAGGAAATTCGGACTCTAACATATCATTCTTAGAACTAAAAACAGGGGGTGTGTTTACTACAGAGTTAGGTGTCAAAGATTCAAGCAATTCCTTATTTCTCTGGTCCGATACAAAGATTTTAGCTTGTTTGAAACCCTTCATCCATCGCATCTTACGCCACATATCAGAGATTGAAGTATTTTCGTCAATACTACTACAGAAATTTTGCCAACTCTTAGCCTTAGCCTGCCTCACTAGACGTTGCGCTTCCGCTGTTTTGCGTTCCAAAGTAGCAAGATTCTCAGGAGTAGGATTCCGTCTTAAATTCCTAAGCGCCAGCCTTCGTTCTGCGATTATTTTAGATAGACTTTGGTCCCAATAACTTTTAGGCGTAAACTTAGTGCTAGGGTTACAACAGTACTTAATATAAGGTATGCTGACGTCAGCAGCGGCATGTAGTTGAGATATAAACCAATCATATTTTTCCTGAACATTGGCAAAAGTAAATGAGGAATTCTCAAACTTCAAACGTAGTTGCTCTTTATAAACATTCCAATTAGCTTTTTTAAAATTTCTTTTTTTAATAAACTGCAAAGGTTCAGTGTAATTAAACGGGTACTTAATAATTAAATGATCGCTGCCAAGGTTTTCATTACAAGTTTTCCAATTGAAGTTAACGGATATATCAGTAGAAACGAAAGTGATGTCTGGTGAAGAGAGTTGCAATACATTGTCCACCATCTTGACTCTAGTCACACTTCCATCGTTTATTGACACAAAACCGTTTTCTAAGGAACTATCGAACAGACGCATACCACGGCTGTCCGATTTTTGTGACCAACTCGCGTGCTGACCATTAAAATCGCCGGCCAATATTGTTTTAGATTTACACAATGAAAAAACCTCATCCCAATCGGACTGCGTAGTTGGTATTCTTGATGGACAATAGACAGAAATAATGTTAACTAGATGTTTACAGTTTAGAATTTTGATGTGTAAAATCTCAATATTATTATTGCTTAGCGTAACCGTACATTCTGTAGCTCTTAATGATTTATGTATAATTATAGCAACTCCGCCGTAAGAATCGTCTCTGTCCTTCCTAAAAATATTATACTCGCCTATACGTAAACAAATTTCATTATCTAACCAAGTTTCACTTACTATTGCTATGTGATTTTTTTCCCTGTTCAAAAACAATTCAAAATCAATAAGTTTGGGTTTTAAGCTTTGTGCGTTCCACTGTACAATATTTATGGTCTGCTTATCCATTGTGAATTAATTTAAGGATACTGTTAATCACGTCATTTTTTTTTAACAAACTCATAAAAAAGGAGGTCAGCTCCGAAACTAATAAACTAACTACTGACATAACTTTTTCATTAAAACTTTTTTCTTCAAAAATAATCTCCTTTATCCGTCTCAACAACATCTTCAGAAAAGATTGACGACCGGGGTTTTGTTGTTCCTGACGAGGTTCAGTCGCGCAGTCGTCACTCGTGTCTTCAGCTGGCGCCTCCCACGGTCCGGGGTGCTTTTTAGGTGTGTTCTGTATCTTACGTTTCTTCTTCTTGTTCGTCCTCTCCGCGCTGGGCGCGACGCGGCCGCCCCGTGCCGCCACCGCCGCGGCCGCCGGCGCGTCCGACGTCATGTCGACTTCTTCCGCTGAGTCATCGGCCTCCCGGTGAACATCTGCTACAGTCACAACAGCGTCTCTATATGTTCTGTCTCTGTCTTCCAGTGTAGTATGCATCTGTTTCGGAGTCAAGTAAGAAATTGGAGTCTGCTTTTGTGTTTCGACATGTTGGTTGAGAGAGACCTTATGAAGATATGTTTGTAAAGCTTGCTTGTATGTAAAATTCTTATGTGTCATTATCTCTCTAATTTCCTTCTCCTTCATAAAAATTGGACATTTTTTGTCTAGGGACATATGATTTCCGTTGCAGTTGAGGCAACGGAATAATTTGGTCTCACAATTTTTATGATCCCCCCCACACTTCGGACACTTAGGCTTAAGAGTGCATGATCTATAAACGTGTCCAAATTTCCAGCATATAGAACATTGTGAAACAGGAAAAGTGTAGGGCTCGACCTTAAACCGGGTACCGTATCCGAAAATGTACGGTGGCAAGGTGGCACTTTTAAAACAGAACCGAAGCGTCGCACAATCAACCCAAGCTCCATTTTCATCGTCGATACGTTTTAGCCTCTTTATTGAGATTATCTCAGCTTCGCATTTCAGACTTTCTAAAATTTCCTTATCCGATCCGTTATCGTCAGTGACCAAATCCATATTTCTGACAATTCCATACGTGTAGTTTAACTGATTTGTCGAGTAACATCTATAATCCATATCTGCTAATTTCTTGCACGTTAATAATTTATCAGCGTGTTCCGCCCTTTCGAAACTGAGCAAAGCTTTGTATGGGTTCTTGTACATGATTTGTAAAATATTGCTTATTCCGCACGTTCTCATCAGTTTAGCCATACCTATTTGCTTAGGTAATAATGTTTTAGAAGTAATACAAACTTCGAACCTGCATTGTTCGTCTGGCGCCAGCCTGTCTGGCGCCCGTCGGCCGGCCGCTGCCGGCGGCGGTGTCGGTGGCGGCGCGGCCGCAGGTGTGGGCGAGCGCACGTCGCCCGCCTCACCTCTGATCAGCTTCTTATGCCTGCCTCTAACCACTGTGGTAAACTCTTCTGCTTCCTGGGCCTCAATCTGTTCCTCCTCACTACTTCGTTCTCGTGGTCGTTTATCGCATATTGGTACATAGGTTGTTTTTGTAACATCTGAATTGCTGCTGTTTTCCCTCAAAATAATCACTTCTTGATCACAATCGCCACTTAACAGTGTCATCACTTCTTCATTTAGACCTTCACTTGTATCTGATAATACTACGTCAATATTCTCTCCACTAGCCATCGTAATATTTTAAAGACATTGGTAATTGGAAAATAATTTAAACCGAGAACACGTGCGTTTCGATCCGATGCTCGGCGCTGACTGGTCTTTTAGTTGTAAAGCAGTTTTAACTTTGTTATATCTAGAAGTGAAAACTTGTAATTAGCTTTGTTTGACATCATAATTATTTCTATAAATATTAATGCTGAAGTTTTTCTAACCAATAAAATATAACATAAAAAATATTGAAATTTTGTTAAAGAAAACAAAGACATTGATATTTAAAGTATTTGAGTACCTTCAATGTGTTTATTTCAGCAATTTCCTGGGACTTGTGACATACCTGGATTGGGTGATGATAATGGTGACGACCCTGTCCTGCCTCTCCATGATGTTTGAGACGCCGCGCTTCAGAGTTATGGAAAACTTCGTTCTGCAGGTAGGTATAACTATGATTATACTTAGTTTTAACTTTATTATATTCTAGCTTCTGCCCGCAGCTTCGTCCGCGCTATTTAATTTATGATTAAACAAAATAAAAATAAATAAATAAATAACTCAGATTGAAAAATATAATAAAAATAAAACGGCTTCTGAAAGTCTACTTTTCATAAATGAAAGCCGCATTTAAATTTGTTTACTCGTTTGGCCGTGACTTCCAAACAAACGACGTCTATGTCAGTTTTGTATAATTTATATCATCTGCATATAATTCAAATATTGATTTTATAATTGAAATGAATGTTTGCCAGATCGCGGAATACGGATTCGTGATCTTCATGAGCCTGGAGCTGGCGCTGAAGATCCTGGCGGACGGGCTGTTCTTCACGCCCAAGGCCTACTTGAAGGACGCTGCGTCCGTGTTGGATGTCTTCATTTATATTGTAAGTTCATATTAATCTATCTTACAAGTTTATTCAGTCTGTTTACTGTTCAACTACATTATTTAGTTTCTTTTTGCCGTAATATAGAACTGCCACATGATATGTATGTAAAAGTTACTGCGAAATAGGCTGTTACTCAGCTCTGATGGTCGGATACCAATGACTCGGGGTCCTTCCTAAACTCGCTGAGGTAGCTCCCCGGAGCGGGGGGAAGTACGTAATGTAACGTAAACTCCTCGATTACGTAAAACATGATACAATAGTAGCTTGTGCCGGGCCTGATGTGGATACCGGCTCCCCGGCGCAGCTGCTCATGATCCTGCGCTGCGTGCGCCCGCTGCGCATCTTCACGTCGTGCCTATAGTGTAATACAGACAGACAGACAGACAGACAGACAGACAGGGTGTAACAAGATGTGCCGCGGGTGTGTGGCAGGTGTCGCTGACGTTCCTGGTGTGGATGCCGGCGCGCGTGCCGCCCGGCTCCCCGGCGCAGCTGCTCATGATCCTGCGCTGCGTGCGCCCGCTGCGCATCTTCACGTCGTGCCTATAGTGTAATACAGACAGACAGACAGACAGACAGGGTGTAACAAGATGTGCCGCGGGTGTGTGGCAGGTGTCGCTGACGTTCCTGGTGTGGATGCCGGCGCGCGTGCCGCCCGGCTCCCCGGCGCAGCTGCTCATGATCCTGCGCTGCGTGCGCCCGCTGCGCATCTTCACGTCGTGCCTATAGTGTAATACAGACAGACAGACAGACAGACAGACAGACAGGGTGTAACAAGATGTGCCGCGGGTGTGTGGCAGGTGTCGCTGACGTTCCTGGTGTGGATGCCGGCGCGCGTGCCGCCCGGCTCCCCGGCGCAGCTGCTCATGATCCTGCGCTGCGTGCGCCCGCTGCGCATCTTCACGTCGTGCCTATAGTGTAATACAGACAGACAGACAGACAGACAGACAGACAGGGTGTAACAAGATGTGCCGCGGGTGTGTGGCAGGTGTCGCTGACGTTCCTGGTGTGGATGCCGGCGCGCGTGCCGCCCGGCTCCCCGGCGCAGCTGCTCATGATCCTGCGCTGCGTGCGCCCGCTGCGCATCTTCACGCTCGTGCCGCACATGCGCAAGGTCGTCTACGAGCTCTGTCGCGGCTTCAAGGAAATCCTGCTCGTGAGAAACCCTCCTTTTTACTTAGATTTCTAATATAGCTGTAGAACGTTTCAGAATAGTGCTTAGGATTGATTCGGCTCACTCTACATTTCAAAAACTTTAACAAGCATGGCTCAAATCCAAAAATAATATATCGTCTCATTATTGCAATCAGATAGTCTTGTACAGTGGCGGTCTAGATCGCCGTAACACTTCCGGTTTTTCTGTATTGCAAAATAGTTCTTGTTCTTTGGCAATATAGTCTAGGGCTGACAAAACCATAGACAAATCTGTTACGGTCTCCTATACCGCCACTGTATGTTAATTAATGAAGATCATGCTACTTAGTGAAATTGGTTTTATATAGTAAACTGGGGAACTATTGCCGTTTAAAATGAAAATGATAATATGAATTTGACATTTGATAAGTATACATTGCGGGTTGCGGGTTTATAGGTGAATCATTTTGTCTACACAAGAGATTCAGCTGTAAACCCGCAATGTATACTTAACACATGTCAAAATGTTTTTCAATTTTATTTTCATTGTGAACGGCAATAGCCTAACTGAACTTGTATAATTTTTTTTATCGTCTTTTCAAAATCATCTAGAAAATTTCCATTATACTTACATAAAGTTTGTATGATTTGATGTATACTAAAAGAATCAACTGTCGTACAGTGGCGGACACGGTCGGCGTAACACTTCCGGTTTTTCTGTATTGCAAAACAGCACTTGTTCTTTGGTAATACAGTCTAGGGTTGACGAAACCATAAACAAATCTGTTACGGCCTCCTAGTCCGCCACTGTACGATTCGATTTTAATTTTGTTTACTAATTTAATGTAAGTATAAAGATAAAAAAAAGTGATCTGTATGAAAAAAATACAAATTCAAAATTCAAATTCAAAATTAGTTTATTTGTAAAATACACGTAAAAAATAAGATGGAGATAATAAAAATTGTAACAGCGTATTTTGACCATTGCTGGTGTACAAATTTAAATTAAAGTAGGTACTTACATTCTAACTATATACATTATAACTAAATATTTACATATTAAAAAAAAAAAAAAAACGAATTTGACATAGAAATAATAAATGTCAGTTAATGAATTATTATTATATGAAAGAAAAAAAAAAGTTACTTGCTTATATAAATAGATTGCGGAATTTTATCATTAAAAAATGCTTTTCCAACTAGAAAACTGAATAATTTGCTTTTAAATTTGGTGAAGCATTCTATATCTCTTATGTCCCTAGGTAGTTTATTGAATATCTTTGGTGCCATCCCAATAATAGTCTTTCTATTTTGAACTAAGTTAAAACGAGAAGATTCAACAGTATTAATTCTTCTTTTGCTTTTCAATGAATTGAATAGAGTTTTATTCTTTTTAATAAACAGTACAGTCTCAAAAATTTAGAGGCACGGCATTGTCAAAATTTTTAAACGAATAAATGCTGGCTTACTAGTTTCTGGAATACGAATTTTGGAAATTGCCCTAATGCATTTCTTCTGTGCCCTAAAAGTTAAAACCCAATTACTGGAATTACCCCAAAATATAATCCCATACCGCAACGTCGATGCAACAGAGCCATGATAAGATGTTAATAGAGTTGACATGTTTGCTTCTTTCGAAAGATGATAGAGTGCGTATCAGAAGGAATTTTTTTTTTTACATACATGATCTACATGGTTATCCCAATTAAGTTTTGAATCAACATGCAGCCCCAAAAATTTTGTACTCTCTACTTCTTTTATATCTTGACCATTAATTTTTATCTGAATGTCAGTGTGATTTTTATTTAAAAAATGCATTATGTTAGTTTTATTAATATTTAAAATAAGATTATTACATGTCAGCCAGTCAATTGTTTTCATCATGGTAGAATTAATATAATTTTCGTATGTGCGTTTAATATTTTTGTTATCATCAGTAAATACTATTGTGCTATCATCTGCGAATAAGACTGTTTCAAACAATGTTATCTTAGGAAAATCATTAATATAGATAATAAATAACAGGGGACCCATCACACTGCCCTGTGGTACCCCCTTATTTATTAATTTAGGACTAGAGTAATATGATTTTAAAATTTTTGTTCTGCTATCGATTCTATCTATTGTTGTGATTTGACTTCTGTCTTTTAGGTAGGATTCAATGAGTTTTAAGGGATTTCCTCTGACCCCATATTTTTCAAGTTTTTGTAAAAGTAAATTATGTTCTACATGGTCAAAGGCTTTTGACATGTCCATGTAAACAGCTGAAACATCAATTTTTCTGTCTCTGCAGTCAATAATTTTTTTTATAAAGTCAAATATAGCTCTATTAATACATTTGTTTTTTCTGAAGCCTTTTTGTTCTTCAGAAAAAAGCATGTAGTTCTCAAAATAGTTGTACACATTATTATACATAATTTTCTCAATAACTTTAGAGAAAATTGGTATAAGAGCAATAGGTCTGTAGAAGTTCATGTTTTCTTTGTCATCCTTTTTGAAAAGAGGTTTTATTATAGATATTTTAAGTTTACTGGGAAATATACCTTTTTCTATGCATAGATTTACGATATGAGTTAGTGGGATAGCTATATTTTGACTAACAGATTTTATTACCTTAGTTATTATGTCGTCGTATCCGGAACTGTTTGAATTTTTGAGATGTTTAATTGTAAGCCTCATATCATCTGGTGTTACAGGATTAAAAAATAGTGAATTAGGGATATTATTAATTAAATTATTATTAAATTTATATCTAGTTGAAATTTCGGTTATGTCTTTAATAGAATCAATAAAATAATTATTAAAATTTTCTACAATATCTAATGGATCATCGTATATTTTTTCCTCTACCTTTATTCTTTGAATATTATCTCTAGGAAGATTGTCCTTGTTTTTATTTATTATATTCCAAGTTGCTTTGGTTTTGTTTTTAGACTGTGATAAAAAATAAGCATTTTGTGAGAGTTTGGTCAAGTGTATGATTATTCTTAATCTTTTACTGTAATTTTTAAATTTGTATCTATTGTATATAGTTGGATTTGATCTGTAAATTTGAAGAAGTTGTCGCTTATGTTTACTGCAGCTTTTTATACCCCTAGATACCCATTTCTGTTTCTTTGTAATAAACATTTTTTTCTTTATAATCGGGAAACAGAGGTCATAAAAAAGCTTGAATAAGTCATAAAATTGATTAAATGCATCTTCTGGATTATCTTCAATATAAATTTCTGAAAAAGAGAGTTTTTCTATACAATTTCTAAACTTCTGTATATTAACTTCACTATAATCTCGTTGATATTTAAACCAATAAGAAAGTGCGCTTGTCTTTTTGACCGGGCATTCCAGGATTTGTGCAGAGAGATCAGAAAGAGCGAGTTCAGTTACGAGTATTTTACACCCTCTTATGTTGTCAAAGATGTGATCAATACACGTGCCACTAATAGATCTTGTAATAAGATGGACCTCCTGATTTAGATTGTAACTATCTAAAATATTTTTCATTTCTGTCACTTGCTTGTTGTTCTGTAGCATATCTATATTAATATCTCCACACAAAACAATTTTACTAGCTTTTTTCATACTATATTTTGCAAGGATGGATTCCAAAGCATCAAAGAACTGATCGTACTTTTCATTGCTATTACGGGGTATCCTATATATACATACAATTGTTATATTATGTTCTAATAAACGTAGACCACAATATTCGACTACATGAGGAATACTTATTTTAGTTATTTCTGGAATTAAGCAGAATTTATGTTGTTTTCTTATTAATATGCAACATCCCCCTTTGCGGTTTTTTCTAGAGTAGCAAGCAACGATCATAAAGTTATTAATATTCAAATGATTCTCCTCGCCGATTTTCATGTTGTGTTCAGTTATACAGATTAAATCCAATTGTTTACCTTCATCCTCAAAATTATCAATAACTATTTGCAACTCCCCTGATTTACTTATCAGTCCATTAATATTTTGATGCATAATGAATAGTTTATTATAAGTCAATGCAAAGTTTTGTCTGCTTGGTCCCTTATTATTGACGAAAAAATGTATCACTTTCTGTTTGAGTTGCACTGTCGTTGGTAGTTGTTAAGTCTGTGTCTGTCTGAGTTTGTGAATTTTTTCTATTCATATGAGTATATTTGAGATAGTTAATTTTTTCTAACTTATAACCAATGGATAGCATTTCGCGTAGTATCGATCTACACAATAACAGAATTTTGTTTCTATAACTTAGGTATCTATCGAGTTGTACTTCAATGAGTGATGTATTTTTGTGTTGGTTAGTGATAAATTTAAGCAAATTATTCAGTTTTAATATATTCAAGTGGTTGTTAAAAGGTACCTCGGTTACTATAACTATTTGAAAAAGAGTAAGAGTATAGGCAATTGCTCATGTAGCTTTGAAATTCATATGGGTTGAAATCATTGCTCCCTGTCAATATTATGAGATAATCGTCTTTTTTTAATTTTAAAATATCCTTAGTAAAACTTAGGATATTCCGTGTTTCCATAGACACGTTACTTGATATTTTGACCCCAATAGATCTTGCAAAGTAGACTGCATGTGTCTGCCTTGTTGATCCGCGAGTATCAATACGTTCTTCTGTGGAGATATTGGAATTTCGTGGTGTTTAATGTCATGCGATGGTTATGAAATTTTACATATAGCGCCATCTGTCGTAAGTGAAGATAAATTCGTAGTGGTTGAGAAAGTGTGCTCTGTGCGTTGAGGATGCGTGTGCGCAGATTTTGTATTTCTCTCTGCTGTAGAAGCTGATGTGTTTTTATTTCCGCTAGATGTCTCTTTATTGTACATTGAATGGTTTCTGGATACAGCTTTATCTTGGCGAATAGGCGAAATTCTCATAGAGCAATTAACGGCAGTCTTCATGACAATTGGTCTAAATTGTGGTCCTTTGTTTACACCTGTTCTCACTGTAGGTTTTTCTGTGATCTGCTTGAGCATTTCAATCTTTTTATTTTGGCTCTCAATTAGTGAAGTAAATTTGCTATTCTCCAAATTTAAATTTGTTATTTCTTCGTGAGCGCTCTCCAGTTTATTATTCAATTTATGAATTTCATCCTGCAGTTCTTGAATAAGTTCTAAATTATTAACAATACCTTTTAACCATCGTGGTCCTCCATTGTAATTTCTGACCAAGAAAGTTGATCCCAATTCAAATGATCGCACTCTAGTGTCTTCATTTTTCTGTACAGCTTCTAACTGCTTTTCCTTTTGTGTATGAGAGTGGGTTCAAAGCGTCAAATTTTGTTCTAAAACGTCTGTTATTTAAAAGTTCAGCAAGGGTCTTTTCGTTCACACTGTTTGGAGTTGAGCGTAACCCATATAATATTTCAGGCAGCTTAACGTGCCATGGATCATTGCAAATTTTTTTAACTTGTTTTTAATTGTTTGGACTGTTCTTTCTGCCTGTCCGTTCGATGCAGGATGATAGGGAGGAACGAGGATATGGCGTACACCGTTAGTTTTCAAAAATTGTTGTAACTCGCCAGAAATAAAACTTCTGCCATTATCACTAACAAGGGTATCAGGCAGACCTTGCTCTGCAAATATGTTTCGTAAAACTTTGATCAATGTAGCTGTTCCTACATCTGGAACAATTTTCACGTCAGGCCATTTTGAAAAAGCATCAATGATTATAAAAAACATTTTTCCTTGAAAAGGACCAGCATAGTCCATATGTAGTCTGGACCAGGCTTTGTCTGGTCGTAGCCATTGATGTGTTACTTGCGGTGGCATGTTCCTGTGCTCTGAGCAAATTTGGCACTTAATAGCCGGCCACCAGAAATAACTGCGAGCCATGGCTTTAGAAATGACAACTCCATCATGATTTCTATGTAATTCTCTGAGAACATGTGGTCGCATTTTCTCGGGTAATACGACTCTGTTTCCCCATAATATACAGTCTTTGTAGACCGAAAACTCTTGTCGTTTTTGCCAGAAAACTTTAAATTCTTTTTCAGCTTTGGTTGGCCAACCACTGCGTATCCAAAACAACACCTTACTTAGGACATTGTCTTTTTTTGTTAACTTTGCTACTTCTTCGCAGTTAAAATCTAGCTCTATCGGTGTCTCTTCTATCAGTAGAACACCTGAACAATCGTCTGCTTCTGAATCTTGTTCATGCTAAGCGCATCAGCGTTTCCTAACTTTTTTCCTTCGACATAAACTATTTCATAATCGTAAGAGTTCAGAAGTAGAGCCCATCTTAGCATTCTTGGTGAAATAATATTTGGTATTGATCTTTTAGGGTCAAATATGCCTAACAAAGGTTTATGATCTGTCCTTATCGTGATCTTTCTTCCGCTTATGAACTGATGGAATATTTTTAATTCAAATATTATGGCAGCCGCTTCTTTGTCTACCTGGGCGTAGTTTCTTTCATGGACATTCATAGTCCTTGATGCAAACATGATGGGCCTCAGAGTTCCGTCAGGCATTTCATGCTCTAATATTGCCCCCAAACCATATTGCGACGCGTCACATGACATCAACAATTTCTTTTTAACATCGTAATGTACTAATGTGTCTTTACTCGACAACATTTTTTTGTTGCTTATCCAACAGCCTGTACAGCGGTTCAGCTATAGTTGCTTTGTTAGGTAAAAATCTGTCATAGAAATTTAATAGTCCAAGGAACGCTTGTAATTCCTTTAGGTTTGCTGGTGCCTCTGTTTTCTCAATGGCTTGAACTTTTTCTTGGCTGGGATGAATACCCAATTCATCGACAATGAATCCAAGAAACTCCAGACTTTTAACTGCAAATCGGCATTTTTTCTTGTTTACCTTCAATCCTGCTCTCTGTAGGTTTTGCAAAACCATCTCCAGGCTTTTATTGTTTCTCTATAGAGCTCCCAGTTATCAGAATATCGTCAAGCAGGACGGCGATTCCCGGTATGCCAGCCAATAATGTAGTCATTAATCGTTGAAAAATACCTGGGCATGCTTATATTCCTTGGGCTAAACGTTTCATTTTGTAGTCCTTTTGGGGTATTTAATGTTAGCAAATTAGATGTAGAGTCGTCAACTGTCACTTGGGTGTACGCTCGTTCTAAATCAATTTTGCTGAAAACAACACCTCCTTGTAGTCCGGAGAATGCTTCATCAATTGTAGGCAGAGGGTATGTGTCAGTATCAGTCGCCTCGTTCACCGCTCTGTAATCCCCGCATAATCTAACGCCACCACTACTCTTAATCACGGGCACTATAGGGGTAGCCCATTCCGAGTGTGCTACAGGTTCTAAAACATTTTCTTCTACTAGCCTATCAATTTCTTTAAAAACTCTATCTTTTAAAGCAAACGAAATTGCTCTACTTTTTAAAAATTTTGGTTTTGCTCCTTCTCTTGTAGTAATGCTTACTACTGGGCCTTTATATTTACCTAAACCCTCCTGGAAAATCTCATTGTATTTCAAAATTAGCTTATTGACTTCTGTTTGGTCCACGTTTGTGCTTTTCAAATTGTGAACTCCATGTAGAGCTATATTTAGATCAGAAAACCAGTTCCTTCCTATCAGGCTTGGACCATCACCTTCAGCAATTATAACATTCAGGTTTTTTTATTAAATTTCTGAACTGAACTTCGACCACTGATTGGCCTAACAACTGTAGTTTATTGTTAGTCCATGTTTTGAGCAATACATTAGAGTTTTGGAAAATAGGTAATTTTTCTTTCCATATGAGTCTAGCTGTTGTCTCGCTTATAAGTGTAAAAGCACAACCGGAGTCTACTTCCATCTCTGTAGGTACATTGTTCAACAAAACTTTAATAATGTATGGCTCTACACGATCCTGTCTCATGTTATAAATATTTGCTTCGTAGAGGCCATTGCAATTTGCTCTATCAGTATTGTTTCTATTTAATTTTGCAAGGCATGCTGATTCAATGTGTCCTGATTTGGAACAAAAATTACACTTTGCCCAGCGAAACCTACATACTCCACGGTGTGGTTTTCCACAACGAAAACAATTGTTATTGTGCTCTTTACCTGCCTGCATCTGTGTTTTCCTATAAGAAATTTTGTTGACCTCCATCGGTACTTCCAGGTCTGCGCTGACCTGGCTCGGGACTGCTGTCATTGTTATAACCTCAGAATCTATATTTGCTGTCTCATGAGCTATTTGGCATGCTTGTTCAAAACTTAATGTCGACTGTTGTAACAGTTTCCTTTGTATATCCTTATCAGTGATACCACATACCAACCTGTCTCTCAATGTTCTGTCTAAGCCAACAAAATTACAGTAGATACTCAGTTTCCGTAAATTAGCTATATAATCACGGATTTTTTCGCCAGGTTCTTGATTTCTTGTGTGAAATTTATAGGATTCTACGATTTCATTAGGTTTTGGATTATAATGTTTGTCCAAAGCTAGTTTTATAGTAGAAAAAGTAACCTCACTTACTTGGTTTGGCGCTATAAGAGAGACGATCAGATCATATAGTTCAGGGCCACAAACCGCTAGCAGATTTGCCTTCTTTTTAGCATCATCCTTGATTTCAACAGCTTCCAAAGAATAAGTGAACCTTTCAATATAATTTTTCCATGAAACCAAACTTTACACTCATTTTTTTTGTTTGATTTTTAACTTTTATGTATTATATGATTTTAAAACACTGTATTTTACGTTTTTCCGTACTTTTCTTCCTCGTCGCCACTTACAACGACAACATAGTCTTACTCATTTGAAATATACCTAAGAGTAGCTACCTATACAAAGCCTTTGTTTAATTTTCAATATTTATTTTATATTTATAACAGGTGTCCACACTTCTGATTCTGCTGATGTTCGTGTTCGCGAGCTACGGAGTGCAGCTTTATGGCGGAAGGTATTTTCTATTTGACTATCGGAATGAGATTTGCTAGTAGTTTTTTCATTAATATTATACTTAAGAGCCAGTTTACAGCGATGCTAGTGCCATTCTCGAAACAAATGTATATCTTCTAAAGTAAGATAAATATCAAAAACGTCGCACAGTATGACACTAGATAATCTTGCTTAGTATTTTTGAGCACAGTAAAGGACTGTTAACTAAAAATAACAAAATTATCCACAGATTGTTGCCAAAAGTGGCCACTTTTAGCATCACTTCGTAGCTTTTTTTGTTCTTCAACCTAAAAGCTATACAACAGTGCTCTAAAAATACTAGGCTACATTATCTAGTTTTATGATGTGCGACATTTTGGATATTTTCCTTAGTTTAAATGATTTTTTTTTACGAATGGCGCTAGCATCGTTGTAAACTGGCTCTTAAGTTTTTTTTAGTAAATTTATTGGTATCAACAGACGTATTGAAGCTCTTATTGAAGTATTCATAAAATGACACACTCTTGTTTGTGCCTTTTGGCACACTACGCCGCCGTTGCTTGTTGCGGTAAAGGTGTGTTCTTGATGTAATGAACACAATGATCTAGTACCTAGTGTATTTATCTGGGCGCACTGGGCGCACTGGGCGCAGACTGGCGCGCTGCAACGACCCGACGGTGACGCGGCGCGAGCAGTGCGTGGGCGTGTTCATGCGGCGCGTGTTCGTCACCAAGATGAAGCTGCGCCCCGGCCCCCGAGAGACCTTCCCCTCCATGCTCGTGCCCAGAGTCTGGTACACCTGCACCTACTTTATACCATTTATCATTATCATACATTGTTGCCTTTTGTCAAATTAGTAACACTCATACTAGGTATTCTTAAGTCTCTCTGTCTTTCTGACTCCGTCATTTTTCTATAAATTAATTAAAGAAAGGTTTTTCACACATAGAATAGAAATACTCTTTACATAGTAATTAACGTAGCAGCTTAACAAATTAAAATCATCTAGATTTAGCATGGGAATACAAAAAGCCCTTGGGAATTTTGATATTATTATTTTAAGTAGAGATAAACACCGATTATATTGCTCATCCAAATGTCTGTTTTAATGTAAGTTGTCCTATCCTACTCCACAACTAGTCTAACAACAAATCCGGGCAATAGTTTTTGTTGATGTTCGTCCGAGCACGCGTTGTGATTGTGAGGCTTCTATTTACTTTCACAAATAAATTCAAGCGCCTAAAAATGTGGAGGGGCGTGCCTGTTATCGTAGTTTATATTTACTTGTCTAGAGAACCCTGTATCGAGGGTGGCTCTTGCTTGATCTATTATTTATTTTAGGGCCAACCCGAAAAGATTCAATTTTGACAACATCGGCGACGCAATGCTGACTTTGTTTGAAGTTTTATCGTTCAAGGGGTGGCTGGACGTGCGCGATGTTCTCATCAAGGCGTTGGGTCCGGTAAGTTTCTTTATTAGGTCACGAGTCAATAAGGTAATTGGAATGCTTATCGTGTCAACACTTTCATTTATAATTTCATAATAAATTTATGAATCTGCATCATTATTTACTGGTGACAAAAACTGACAGTATAATTCCTTAAAGATATTCTCAAATCTTTTAAGGAACGAAAAGTTTTTAGTTTGACCGAGCCGTTGTTGCAGGTGCACGCTATTTACATCCACGTGTACATATTCCTGGGCTGCATGATCGGGCTGACGCTGTTCGTGGGCGTGGTCATCGCCAACTACTCCGAGAACAAGGGCACGGCGCTGCTCACCGTCGACCAACGAAGATGGTAACATATATTAAACTACTTTAAATTAAAAGAAAAAAAACCTTAATTATGTAGGCAGTGAGTGAAAGAAGGGTAAATAATAACTAAACATGGCATACAGCATAAAATAGCAGAGCAATGATTAAATATCCAGGCAAACCAAACCCAAATTCATAACTTCAATAAATATTCAGAAACAATCCAATTCTATTGGAGTTTTGTAAAATACTATAAGTATTAATGGTAATTCTCGAGCAATGGGGTTGTATACGGAAAACTTCTTGTAGATGACGCTCTATAATAAGTTCGACCCATAACAAATAAGTAAAATACAATAACCAAGCAATTTTTTGTGTTTTTCGACGTTATTTTACACTGTATTGTATGGTATCGTATGAAACGTAGAAGAAAACATAGTTTCAAGAAGAAATTAATTAATGAGAAGGCTTTTTACATGGCAAAAACACAAACTTCGTGAGCAGGTAAACAATGGGTTAACTTAAGTTAATGTTAGCTAGGACTATTTGCTTTTCATTATCTCAAGTTCACATTTAATAACTAGGGTGTATGGACACAAATTCATACGAATAATACACTTTTAATGACTTTTGTAAGTAAAACAAAATATAACCTAAAAACAATCAAAGGTCATCTCAAGATGGGTCAGAAACCCTGTGCGAAGACTGCAGACCCCTAAACAGCGATAAGATATATAATTAGGAACAAACCTTTAGTAAAAGTAATATTTCGGTAGTTGAAATCTTCAAAATATCGAAAACATAACCTCTATCCGTTCGGTTGCTTTGAAGTTCTTTAACCTCATAGCTTCCTAGCCGGGAATTGTTAGGAAACATAAGATTTTCATTTTCCTTACACCCAACAGCTACATAGTGTCTTCTTTTGATAAATAATTGGACTACCAATGCAAATCACATACAAAACTTTGTTTGTTATGGGTCGACCGTACAAACGACACTAGCGGGATAAATTGGCAGTTTTCTTCCCCATTATAAAAATCGTACTTTTACCAACTTAAAGACTAATAAGAATTAATTTCCAAGGTGCGATCTAAAGAAGAGGTTGAAAATAGCCCAGCCGCTGCACCTGCCGCCGCGGCCCGACGGCCGGAGGGTGCGCTGCTTCGCCTACGACGTCACTCAGAACCTGACCTTCAAACGGATCATCGCCTTCGTCGTCATCATTAACAGCTCGCTGCTCGTCGTTACGGTGAGTGTTGACTAAACTACCCGCAGCCGCAACTCACGAGAATCTTCTTCGACGATACATCGATATTTGACAATGCTAGTCTGTCTACTATACTTAACATTTTTCCAGGCAACTAATTGTATCGCAGTTTCAAAACGTGAATCACTTTTCAAACATTACTACGTATAGAGACGCTCGCTATAACAAAAATCGTGTCCGCCTTTTTTCTGTCCCTCTTTCTCTCGCGTCTCATAGTTCATAATAATGCAATAAATCAAATTAAGTTCCGTAGGTTTAATAGGTGTGTTTGAGCCGTGCATTTCAGCACTATCATAATCTATTAAAAATACTAGGCTACATTATTTAGTGGAATACTGTTCCACATTTTCGATATTTGCCTCAGTTTAGAAGTTTTTTTTTTTTTCGCGGGTCTCGCTATAGCTGTGCTATGCCTTAATAGCGTATGTCTGATCTTCGACCGTCCTCCATGGTTCAGTGGGTAGTAATGTTAACTGTGTCTTCCGCGGCTTAGGTTCGATTCCTGGTAGGTGAAAACATTGTTTTAATGAATATCGATGTCTTATTTCCGGTCTGGGTGTATTTGTATGTCTTTGTATGAGTTTTGTGCACCCTAGATACAGGTTCTACTTAGTTAGGGGCTCTTAGTGTGATGCGTTACATACTTACATACATTATTCTTATGGTAGAAATAATCTATACAAAAAATAAATCTAATATGTAATTTGCCTTACTTAAATTCTGAGGCCCTATTACGGCCGCTTTTGCAATATTGCTTTGCGTCCTCTTTGCGTTTTAATAGATTATGATAGTGCAGAAATGCACGGATTAAACACAGCTATTAAACCTACGGAACTTAATTTGATTTATTGCATTATTATGACTTGGTAATAAAAAATATAAATTGAAGAAGTAAAAGAAAATTTATAATTTTGTAATAAAAATAAAACATTAAGTTACATACTGACGCTCAGACGAAGTCATATAAAAGAGGAAGTCGCAGCCAACAATAAATACCTACGTGTCCTATCTGTACGATTTACTCTGTGTATTTTCTTACAAAATGGCGGAACCCTGGAATACACTAGAACATAATGTAAATAACTAGTTTTCATAGATATTTTGTATACTTACCGATAATAAGTCACACCGGTGTCTTTTTTTACTGAAGTGGAGTGATTTGTGGATCCTTTCATTATGCAAGACGGCATTTACTCATATTTCCTTTATGACGCGAAAGCGGGTAAACATCTCGAGCGTAGGCGAGCGAATAAACGAGTTGGAGCTAATGAGCTCCAACGCACTGCGCAAGACTAAGTTCGGGTTTGTCTTTTCCATACGCTAGTAATAATAGTTCAATGATTGTTTATGAATTTTTTTAAACAATTTATAGGAAGTTTTTTTGGGTATAGTTATTTTTTTTTACTAGGACCAGGAAGCCGCCTCGACATAAACTGGCATAAACTGAAGCAGCAGGCGCAAGACCGGTCGATTATTATTATTTTAATTTAATGGACTTGACTTCACTTCAGTGGAGTATTTTGCCAATGTCAAGTTCACAAATTAGGGTAAAAGGGTGGGCATAAAGCCCGGCAACGTTGTACGGTTATTATTATAAGTTTATTCGATTATTGTTTTAAAGCCCGCTAACAAAACACGTGGTTTGGGAACCAACGTTAAAACAATAATCAAGATCGGTCGAGCTGGGAAGCTTTAATACGAGCCCTATGTCTGCCTGATTAGGGATAAGAAGAAGAAGTTTTTTTTTTATAAAATTTTCACATCTCTGAACTGATAAAAGTGAATAGTTTTAGTTGTGCATGTGCAACTAAACTGGGTATAGCGTATAGAGGTGTATATATAAGAGGCTTGCAGTGGTCCCTCGAGTCGCAGTACACGGAGATGCTGGCGCTGACGTCGGCGCTGCTGACGCTGGTGTTCGTGGTGGAGGTGCTGCTGAAGACGGTGGCCTTCACGCCGCGCGGCTACTGGCAGAGCCGCCGCAACCGCTACGACCTGCTCGTCTCCGTCTTCGGCTGCATCTGGATATTCATACACTTTATACTGAAGGTGAGTCGGTTGGTACATATCATTTATTTTGAAATTGTGTGCTGTTAAGTTTTTTTGTACAGGTAACAACGGTATGCCATTACTTAAGCTAAAAAAATGCACTTCCAACAGCGTATTAACCCGATAACTGGATGTGTTAGCTAGATAATATACATACCAACCTATTTGGCAAACATCCTGACCGTCCGCCATTGTAAGCTTACCGTACCCTTGCTACATGGCAGAACGACCTGTCGTACTTCGTGGGCTTCATGGTGGTGATCCTGCGCTTCTTCACGATCACCGGCAAGCACACCACGCTCAAGATGCTGATGCTGACCGTGGGCGTGAGCGTCTGCAAGAGCTTCTTCATCATATTCGGCATGTTCCTGCTGGTGTTCTTCTACGCGCTGGCTGGGACTATCGTGTTCGGGAATGTCAAATACGGCGAGGGGATTGGCAGGTGAGAACTTTGTGATTTCAACTTTAGTATCGATCTACATCGGTTTGAAAGCAAATTTTATATCTTACGAAGTAAATGGCTTTTATTGCATGACATCGCCTGATAAGTACAGTCACCGATTCGTTCAGCGTGTTACTTTTACTAATGGTCTCGTGCGCACTAGACGTAATACTTACCAGAGAACAAGGGCGTTTATGCAATAACAGAAAAACCGGAAGTGTTACGCTGAACGAATCCGTGACTGTACGAAGTTGGCATATGATGTAAGTATAATATCCCAAAAATTAAAATTTGTATCAATTTTTTTAGTGAAATGAATCTAGCTACTACCCAACTAGCAACGAAGGTCGTATAAGATTTACTCTTTCGACTATAGATCGTAAGACACTTGTATAAACGATCCTAAAATGTTAAAAAGCTGTATAAAAGCGGCTATCTGGATTAATTTGCATTCAACGCTTTTTGGCTCTATAAACATGTCTAGTAAACGTTTATACGATGAAATCATATCGCATTTACTCGATTGTTGTAGAAATGTATCTGTATCTCTTGATCGCCATTATACAACAATAAGTCGTAAGATAGCTCTTTAAAAGCAACTGAATTGCTAATTTGTCGTCAAACTAGCTATTATAGCACAATCTATCGACATTTAATTTTAATAGCATAATTGTGGAGTAACCGCGGTTCATACGATAAAACAGCATCTTAGTTACTTTAACAGCACTTTATGTCGTATGATAACTCTATGGAATGCTTTTATTCGACTTAACTAATAAGGTTGAGTAAAAGCTTTCAAATTATTCTTTTACAGCCTTTTCGGTCTCTAAAGGTTATTTGAAAGCCATTTTACATCGATATAGTGGTATAAATGCTTTTTGAAATCTTTTACAGCACTATCTGCCACTTGTTACATGATACCAAAATAAACAACGTAATTTGCTTTTTTTATTCCCAAAATGGATTATAATCGATGGAAAAGGATTAAAAGAAGTGGAGGATTCCGACGTAAAGTAAATAAGATGTACATACACGATTGAAACAGTCAAGATCTTCATTGGCTATAACCACGAGTGAAGAGCGTTTAATTGATAGGCGTGAGGGTTCCGTAGCGTATAATAATTACTACTACTATTAGGTACTATTAGGTACTATTAGGTATTCTGTGATGTATGCTCGAAGGCCTCAACCGAGTCTCCCAACAGGTGGGCCTTAAAATGAACATGGACAAGACGAAGGTCATGTCTAATGTCCATGTTCTGCCTACCCCAGTTATGGTTGGGAACTCGGTTCTCGAAGTTGTCGACGAGTACGTATACCTAGGACAAACCATCCAGTTAGGTAGGTCCAACTTCGAGAAGGAGGTCAATCGCCGAATCCAGCTCGGATGGGCGGCGTTCGGGAAACTACGCAACGTCTTCTCGTCCAATATTCCTCAGTGCCTGAAGACGAAGGTATTTAACCAATGTGTGCTGCCAGTGATGACATACGGTTCTGAAACGTGGTGCTTCACTATAGGGCTTATGAACAGGCTCCGAGTAGCTCAACGAGCCATGGAGCGAGCTATGCTCGGGATTTCTCTGCGGGATCGAATCAGAAATGAGGACATACGCAGAGAAACCAGGGTCACCGACATAGCCAAGCGGATAAGCTCGTTGAAGTGGCAATGGGCAGGTCATATAGCCCGCAGAACAGATGGCCGCTGGGGCCGAAAAGTTCTCGAGTGGAGACCACGGATCGGCAAGCGCAGCGTAGGACGTCCACCGACCAGATGGACGGATGATCTGCGCAAGGCTGCGGGTCCACGCTGGATGCAGGCCACCTGCGATCGGTACAGATGGAGAGCCTTGAGGGAGGCCTATGTCCAGCAGTGGACGTCTTACGGCTGAAATGATGATGATGATGATGTAGGTAACAACGGCCATATAGACCACCGTTTGCAATTTATTGAATTTGCCAGTATGTTTTTCTAAGTCATGGGTGTTTATCTTATACTTATTGTGTTTGTTTTTATAATTTTATAAGTTAGTTGGTAGGTACCCAAAGAATTTGACTAAACTAGTACTTTTTTTATAATAAAGAAGATACTTAAGTAAGTACTTACAATTTTGTTTTGTATTAAGTGATCCTACTTGCAATAATAACATTCGTCGCTTGGATAGTGATAATAAATTGAATATTCTGAACAATTCGGACACCAGAAAAATGAGGTGCGCAGTAATAATTTTATTCTCTTCTCAGATAATAAAAAATGACGTGGTTTTGATCCATTTTCAATTACAAAATGACATGAGTAACATTTAAGGCTGAGGCCTCTTTTATTTGAACGCCGATTTCGCGCGACCCTAGCGCTCAATGTTACGCGGCCGAGTTGCGAACATTTCTTGGCGCGATATTTAAATCTGATTTTTCGCGCGAATTAACTTGGGTGTATCGTTACTATGATTTATGGGTTTATTGAATTGTGATTACGAAATAATATGATTTATCGATGTTATATAATTTTTTTACTGCCTAATAGGTTTTATTTTAGTACAAATTGTTTATTGTTGAGTACTTAAACATACCTTATTAGAAACATTAAAAAAATTGTTTAGAACTTTAACTATCTAACTAAATATCTTAACTACATAATATTTACTAAATAAAAGGTAAATTATGTTTATTTTAACTAATGAAGTCGGTTAAAAAAGATCGTCGGTCAGAGTTCAACACTGCAAAAATACAAAAAGTTGGTTATGACTTTTTGATTACATTAAAGGTAAAAATTAAAGTCGCATTTCAATATTATATTTTTTTTGTATATTTTTAATTAATTACAACTGGTATAAGATAGAAAACAATTATTGCCACAAATAAAAAATTGTCGATTTTACTTGATTTTTAGGCTTTGAGAGTGATTTTAATATATTCAGCTTTTAGGTTTTTTTTTATTTGTTAAAGGACTGAATTTCTCAACATAGGTAAATATATTTCATTTAAGTAACTCACACGTAAATATTTTATTAATTTAAAATTTTAACTACAATAAAATATAATAACAATATCCCCTAAATTACAAAAGATTTAAAAAATTTCATAATGACATGACGACTCCACTCGTCTACTCCAGTTTTACATTATAAACTGCAGTATGCCTCATAAAGGTGTGATAAATTCTTATCAGCGGGGGGATGGAAGATTCTGATTTGTGTAAAAAACAAATATGAATTAATGAGGGGTTTTCATTGTGTCATTAAAAAGCAAAAATAAGTCTCATAATACGCCCGTAGATTGCGTTGTCTAAAGTAAAAGACATAGGATAGTAATTCAAATCAGTTCAAATTAACTTAAAAAGTTTAAAACAAAAATAACTATCTGACTGACGCGTGACGAGTTTCAATTTTCTTTTTTTCTTTTAATGATTCATTTCAACTTGACCTATTGACTTTAGCAAAGCGCCATGCCATAGCGGTGTAATAAAACTTATTTTTTTTATATGTCAAATTGAAAACCACTCATTAAATTATCCACGAAATTTATTTGTGTTATGTGCAGGTAGCACTAGCAATAAATACGCTAAAAAAACTGTTACAAAACTTAAAACTATTTCATATAATATATGGTAAAGTCAAAAAAATTAATCGTGGGCAGCTGTGTTTGAAGTTTGTCAAACAATATTATATGAAAACGTGTTTGTCAAACAAATTTGATCGTTTGCAGAACCTTTATTGTCGCTAGTTTTATATGGGAATTCATTTCAGTTCATTCGATATGATGCCATACCTGCCAAAATGTATGTACTCATTGATTAAAAGTATCGTAAGCACAGTATTGAGTACAAAGTAAGGATAGGAATGGAAATGTACTCGATACCGCAAAGTATCGATACTTTTTACGTGTCCCTAAGTACTGGTTGTATGTTTATCTTTATACCTGTCATTATTATGTTAGAAGATAGCTGAATCTTTGAAAAGGAGATATGGAACTTGCATCTGAAAACTCGTTGCTAATAATTAATATAAAATAATTACTTGCAATAATTTACTGTTTGTGATAAAAATAAATGTAATTACGTAGGTATGACATTAAGAGTCTCGCAATTAATGCTAACGAGTGACAATATGATACTTTTTTCTTTTTAAAGGCACACGGCTCAATAAACTGACACATACATACACTGAGAACTGCCTTTTTTCAAAGTTTGTTTAAACACTTAAACCCGGTCCTGAATGTAGCAAATACTACTCTGAAAACGGCATCAAAATTGGTTCAGCCAAACGTGAAAGAATCGCGGACAAACATACATAGTACATACACACATACAGATTAAAATACCTATTTCAATATAACGAACATTTATTGTTCGAATTAATTTTAAATAGGTACATTATATTATTCAAAAATTTAGGTATATAAAACCTTTCAATAAAACAAACGTCTGTCTGCCACATTGATTGATTTTCTTTAGACTTCTTTGACTATGAAAAATGTTTCCCGACAAAAAGGTTTGTTGTTGTAATAAAAAAAAAATTGGATAAAAAAAAGACTATAGATAGAGTTTGATGGTCAAAATAACAGATTATCTTCAATCAATATATATAAAACTCTTCCGTTACTGACTGACTGACTGACTGACTGACTGACTGACTGACTGACTGACTGACTGACTGACTGACTGACTGACAGACAACGCAGAGCCGAAACTACTGGGCGTAGCGTGCTGAAATTTTGCATGTAGGTTCCTTAGGGAGTGTAGGTGAGCACTAAGAAGGGATTTCCCGAAATTCCCACGGGAACGGGAACAAACAGGAATTTTGTGTTTATGAGAAATCTGCGCGGGTGAAACCGCGGGGCAGCCTCTAGTACATAGTATAAAATAAAGTTGCTTCCCGCATCTGTCCAAGAGGAAGGTTTATAATGTATAATACACGCATAACATTGTAATAGGTTAGGCGGTACGAAGTTCGCCGAGTCAACTAGTTTATATTTAAAAATCAATCGTGGTGTGTTTATCTCGCTTAAACTTGAGAACGACTTAGAACGTTTAGCTGATTTGAGTTTTAAAATGTTTGTCGTAGTTCACATAAGCTTCAAAAGGTGAGAAAAGATAGAAAAAATGGAGGGGTTGAAAGAAAAATAAAAATGTAATTTTCCCATATAAACTGTTTTATGTATTTTCCTGTCTAAGATTTAACGTTGTTGTTATTTAATTTGCCCATTCCTGGCCGAGAAAGTAACATGATCCATACATAAGAATCTTCAGTAGGTATAGATAATAATAATCGTGTAAATTAATATTTTAAGTTGGTTATTTTAATAAAAATTACCTTTGTAGCGGTGGCGTCTTATTTATTTTATTTATTAGACAAAGCAACAGTACATAGAACATTCTTGGATATTTAACTTTTTTTTGCAGCATAGAAAGACGTTCATTTCCTTTTACCTATTCTTGCATTTTTTATAAATAGAATAAAAAGTTACTTTCCGAGCTTAACTTTAATCTTACTGGGTTGTTTTTTTAACACAACTGGCAAGCAGTTATTTATATAATTTTATAATAAAATAAATAACATTGATATTTAGAACTCTGTTAAATCCACCTCTAATTTTTTTAAAGAAAGTAACTTTTTATTAATTTTTAGGTTCATCATTTTCAAATAAATTGAAGTTCAATATATTATTTTTATAAAAATGTGCAAAAACCTTTTTCGAGGTGTTGAATTTCGAGCAACGATAAAGGATCGCGTATGTCAGGTCGGGCTTGCATATTGCATAATAAGTTATTATTACTATAGTTTATAGTACCTTACACCTAAATTTGTTCTTGTTTGAGAGATAACACCTAAAAGTTGTTTTTCATACGAAACCCTTATGCAACCAAACATTGCCTACCTACGTCCATACCTATTGTAGTTTCATTGTGTAAAGTAGGTAGCGAAAAAACTAATTACTATATAGGTGTACGATAGAGTAATAGAAGCACTACGTTTTTATTTTTCCTGATAGGTACATACACACTGTGACGTGTGGGTAATCCTACTAAGGTCAATGACCCCTACATATCAAATCGTAAAATAAATAAAAATAATGAAAAGTTTATTGCTTTGCATTTAAAAAAGAAAGATATAGAAAACAACCCAATATAAAAAAAATATTTTTAAGAGCTGTACTATGTAGATATCGTTTTTAAAATGAGTGAAAATAAGTGCTTTCTTTTTCCCTTCAGATTATAAATTTGTAGGGATACTTATTTGATATTAAAAAATCACAGAAACTTACGTCTACTATTGCTCAAATTTATTAATATAATAATAATAAAATTGTACTTACTTTTTCCAAACTAAAAAAGAATTCTCATTCACTGCGCAAACCTCGCGCAAACAATAATAAATAGTCTTGTAATAGCGCGCCAAAGCACGACTGACGTACGCTCCGCCTCAAGACCGGAGGCGTACTGGCGCCCGTTTCTGCTTATCGAATCGGCCGCTCGGCCGTTGGATCCCTCCATACAATTTAGTATGGGGAATTTCCGCCGAAATTTTAGTAAAGTTTTAGCAATTAAAACTAGATGAAAATGGACATGTATATTTTTGTAATTACAATATAAAAGTTGAACAGACTTTCTAGTTTATGATACAATTTTTGTTTTGCTTCAACTTACTTTTAAACTAGTAAACAATCGTTAACAGCAAAAGCTGTTTTTGCAGTTTTTGATGAACTTTACGAATTTTTTATAAGAAAACCCTTTAGTTTTTTTTATTTGAAAACCTACTATATTGTAGTTCAGTCTTTTGAGAAGCTACGAAAAAAAAAATAGCTTTCTGTATTATTTTTAAGTGTTATTAAAGTCGTATATACGAACACTCCTCTCGCCGTTTTCTCAATTTTAGCCCCTTAAGCATTATAAAAAAATGTGTTTTCTTCCAAGGCCATTTTGCTTCCTTAAGCTTCTTTAAGTCCTCTTTTTTTATGAATTTATCTATATCCAAGTAGACTACCATTTTACATTGTCACCTATAAAAAAAGCGATTTTTACCTAAAATATTGTATTCTATGAACTTACGCAAACCAAATTCAATGTAACTTAACTATTCAATGTGGTTTTTTTTTTTAAGTTAGGTTGATGGTATAGGCAGTTTTTAAACATGGCCGCGCGCCCCGTCTCAAACAGAGGCGCAGATCGGCGCTTGTCTGATTGGTCAATCTTTCCAAAATTTAAAAATGTTTCAAAATATGCAAAAATTTAGCGAAGTTGACGGTATATTAAATTTATTGATAGTAAAATAATTATTTTATTCTAAGTAGCTGACCCGGCAAACTCCGGATCGTCCTAGATATAAGTTAGCACGATTATTATAACATTATCTACCCGCTAAAAACTTGGCTGTATGTACTTTGTTATTTTGCCCGCCCAGAATTAAAGAATTTAAAAACAACGTCAAATCAATCAATCTTTTGATTAAAAATGGATACAACATTAACGGAAAACTTAGTATTGGAAATTATAAGTAATTGTTGTTTTTTACTAACTTTCCCTCAATTTTTCCAAATTTTCTCACCTTTTCAACCTTCTCTGGACTACTACAAACATTTCAAGACTAAAAGCTAAATCGGCCCAGCTGTTCTAGAGTTTTTGCGAGACTAACAAACCACGATTCATTTTTATATATTGGTAGATAGATAGTAGATAGTAGGTAGTAGAAGTAGATAATAGATTTTGCACTAAGGAACCCTAAACTACCTGTAATGGCGTCCCTAGAAGTCGTAAGATGGAAATCTCATTTCAATCTTTCGACTAACAGCTGAGAGAATGCTCTGTGATGATAAATGAGTTGCTATTATTTGCTATTGATGGCGAATTTATTTTAAATGTTAAATTAACATTATTTGTTATTCATTATTTACATAGAAATCTTGGGGCCCATTGAAATATTAACTACAATGCTAGGTATATAGACGGAAAATTTTATTCCGCATAAGAAAGTAAGACCCTACGACCTAACTTTAACAGGTAACTAATTACCTGTCATCATTTGGCTTGATGGCTTAAAAACGTAATGGTTAATACGATGGCAAAATATACTTATATTTATTAGGTTTGACACTTCAACTGACATAAATTACACGTATAAAATAAAAAGTCTATAAGTGCTGCTTAGGTGCAGTTACACGATGAAAAAGTCGAGTGATTGCAACCAAATTGCTTTAAACTATAAATAAGTCAAATAAAAGCGGTTCTACCGACTTTGAAAAAGCAGATGTGTCGAATAATGGCATTCTGATGGCCATTATGGTACTAAGTAGCATTCTAGTTGCGATTACTCTATATTTATTCGACTAAATGGCTACTCTAGGGTTCATTCCCGGGATTTCTCGGGTCGAGAATTCCCGGGAAATCCTTGGTTTCTGTTCCCGGGAAATTATGCTCGAGAAAAGTCGAGAACTCGAGAAATCATATTTGAGTCTATGTAGTGCAAATAAGTTCGTGAATTACGTAAAAGATGGAAATGTATTTTTTTACTTTTATAAGCATAACTAGTCGACCCGGCGAACTTTGTACCGCCTAACCTATTAATATTTTGTGCATGTATTATACTTATAAACCTTCCTCTGGAATCACTCTATCTATTAAAAAAACCCGCATCACAATCCGTTGCATATTTTTGAAGATATAAGCATACATAGGGACAGACGCGGGAAACGACTTCATTTTATACTATGTATTGATGATGGTACGCGGTGGAGTCAAGTCTCGTAACCAAAATCGATCGACTCGTAATCGTATTACAAGCGACTGTCTTAACCATTGCTGGGGGCCAAGTTTTTTTTAACTAAAAACGAGTGACTCGTAATTGTCTTGTTAGCGATTTCGTTAACCATTGCCGCTTTAACAAAGGTAATTTATGTTGCACGCTCAAAGAAAACATCAATGGTTAACTAAGTCGCTAACAAGACAATTACGAGTCACTCGTTTTTAGTTAAGAAACTTGGCCCCCAGGTTTCTTTAGGAGTATAACAGAAATCGACTTTACAAAGTGGCAATGGTTAAAGAAATCGATAACAAGGCAACTACAATTCGATAGAGTTCAACGACGAAGCTTGACGGTCTACTGCTTGTGTATATTTTGTGTTTTATTTTATCAAATTAAATTTATAATCTTATGAATTTCACAGTTCACTACCTACATCTGATCTGTATCAAGTCGCTCACTTAATTAACAATGAAAATTTGATGTAAGTGACAGCATTCGAAAATCAATGCGGCTTTTTAAAGACGACAACAGTACATGCCTACCGAAAAGCAGCAATAGTTTTCGAATGCTGTCATTGTCATCGAATTTTCATTGTTTATTTAGCTAAATAATAAGCGACTCAGGCCCTTCTTTTCTATAAAATTTTCTTTAAATTAAAACACTTACTTTGAAGAATAGTTTTAGTTTAACGTTGACTATTTCCTAATTAACAAGCCAAAATTTGTGCATTTTTTAACCGACGAAAAAACAAAAAGGAGGAGGTTCTCAATTCGCGCGTATATTTTTTTTTTTTTTTTTTTTTATGTATGATCACGCATAACTTTTTACTGTGTGGACCGATTTTGATAATTCTTTTTTTAATCGACAGGGTATACCTTGAAGTTGGTCCCATAAAAATTTGGAAATAAAATTCCCACCCTAAGGGTGGGAAAATAGGGGTAACTTTTTGGTCGGCGGGTCGATTTATCCACTCACAGGTTGCATTTCCGTGTTACATTATAACTTTTGATACCTACTTACAATACCTTTGGAAATGAAATAAAATCAGCCAAAAGACGTCCACTGCTGGACATAGGCCTCCCTCACAAATCGCCTCACCGACCGGTCGTGATCGAACCTCATCCTGTTAGTCCCTCAACCTTCACCAGGTTGTGTGGCCACCTTGTGGGGTGCGACCACCCGGTGAAGTATGATAAGCTGGGGTCAAAAAATTAGCCCAAAAAAAAACTGAAAAGCAAAAAATAAAAACTTTTTATAAAAAAATTAAACCGCCGAAAATACTGAAAAGCATTAAATAATAGGGAAACATTTTCTATTAGGCCTTAATTTACTTACTTCTTAAAGTAATTTTGGATTACCAAGAAATTTTGAGTCGGTGCCACAGAATCAACGAATAAAGATCACTAAATTACCTGAAATTCAAAGAAATAACCGAAAAACGTATGCCGCTGCGCATCGCGCTTTACATAGATAATGAATTTGCTTGTGTGGTGTGGCGCCGACTTAAAATTTCTTGGTAATCCAAAATTACTTTAAGAAGTAAGTAAATTAAGGCCTAATAGAAAATGTTTCCCTATTATTTAATGCTTTTCAGTTTTTTCGGCGGTTTAATTTTTTTATAAAAAGTTTTTATTATTAGTTAACGGTATAGTAGGTAATATTGAGAGAAGTTAATTTTTTTCAAGTTTTATAACTTATATTTGGCAGAAAAACCACTCAATTTATTGGTTTAAAACAAGTTATTTTTATTATAATTCACATTGTTAATTTTGTGTCAAATATTTTTCATTATTTGAATCGAAAAGATATGCAAATACATAGGTAAATGTAAATTTCTCGACAACCCGAGAAGACCCGAGAAATTGGCCTCGAGAATTCTCGAGACCCGAGAAACTGAAAAGCTCGAGAAATCATGAACCCTAGGCTACTCATACGATAATCTTACGATATTTACTGAATCTAAAGCTGAGAGAAGTGCGCCCAAATCGCGTTGAGAGAACGTGCACAGAGCATTTACACGACTTTTTAAAGATCCTTCTTACGACCAATAGCTAAAAGAGAAACGTGCTGCTGACTTTTTTACGACACGATTTGCTGGTTGGGTAGGTACTAGTATAATGTAATGTTGCAGACGAGCGAACTTCAACTCGCCGGTCCACAGCGTGGCCATGCTGTTCCGCATCGTGACGGGCGAGGACTGGAACAAGATCATGCACGACTGCATGGTGGCGCCGCCCTACTGCTCGGCCGCGGCCGACTACTGGGACACCGACTGCGGCAACTTCACCGCCTCGCTCGCCTACTTCTGCACCTTCTACGTCATCATCACCTACATCGTGCTCAACTTGCTAGTCGGTACGTCTGCTCTGCATGCTGCATACTGCATGCACTACTGGGACACCGACTGCGGCAACTTCTACGTCATCATCACCTACATCGTGCTCAACTTGCTAGTCGGTACGTCTGCTCTGCATGCTGCATACTGCATGCACTACTGGGACACCGACTGCGGCAACTTCTACGTCATCATCACCTACATCGTGCTCAACTTGCTAGTCGGTACGTCTGCTCTGCATGCTGCATACTGCATGCACTACTGGGACACCGACTGCGGCAACTTCTACGTCATCATCACCTACATCGTGCTCAACTTGCTAGTCGGTACGTCTGCTCTGCATGCTGCATGCTGCATACGTCAACTGTAGCGACGCGTCGCCTTTTATGTATACAATTTATTTTTACCTGCATTATTATTATTTGATTTACGTATATACGGTAATTTTCTCGAGATGTTCATGGTGAATAATAACAGAATGTGTTAGGATGCCTTAAAAATGCTGATATTCTTACGAGAACGAGATTTTAGGTTTATTATTATTGACCACCAGCCAGATGGACCGACGATATAAAGACTGTTGCGGGGAGGACTTGGATGAGATTGACAGCCGATAGAACGAACTGGAAAATAATTGGAGAGGCATTTGCTCAACAGTGGGCTGATATGTGCTGAGGAAGAAGAAGAAGAAGAAGATTATTGATAAGTACCTGATTAGTTCCTAATTTGCAGCTATCATCATGGAGAACTTCTCATTATTCTACTCGAACGAGGAAGACGCGCTGCTGTCCTACGCCGACATCAGAAACTTCCAGAACACGTGGAACATCGTCGATGTTCACCAAAAAGGTGTCATTCCTGTTAAAAAGGTGGTGTATCAAACTCGAGGTACTATTATTTTATTAGTGAAAGTTTACCTTTCCATTCTTTTAGGGCCTCTTACTATGAGACACGTATGAAACGCAACTTGATCATACTTGTCATACAAGTAGACTTGAGGTCTTCTTCTCTTCTTCTTCTATTTATAAATATCGAGTCGAGTTGTATACGCGTCTCATCTCATAGTAACAAAAGGTCCTTATCAGACTTATTATAAAAAAGTTATAATAATATTCGAGTAGTTCGGGTGATGACACAGTGAGGTGAGGACAGGTCAAAAAGTGAATGAGAATGCAACATGTGCGTGAATGAAGAGTGAAGGTGCGTTGTGTGTGCAGGTGAAGTTCATCCTGCGGCTGCTGAAGGGGCGGCTGGAGTGCGACACGCACAAGGACCGGCTGCTGTTCAAGTACATGTGCTACGAGCTGGAGCGCCTGCACAACGGCGAGGACGTCACCTTCCACGACGTCATCAAGTACGTCTGTGCGTCTGTGCGTCTGTGCGAGCTCAACCAACACGTGTGAACACTTCAACTTGAAAGGAACAAAACTAAGCACATTCTGCTCTAAAGCAGATGAAATTTCAATGTATATATGTTGTGTGAGTGTGGTACATAAATGGTCCATTCATCTCGGTCCATCAGTTCCAAGTACATCCTGTTGTTTATGGGCCTTTCTCTACTAACTGGAAAATCGTGGTCCAAGCTAATTTTTTACTTTTTTGCCTTTATTATTGTATCATTTTTTATATTAAAATACTTAAAATACAACCTTTTCTATAAGGGCCAAGCATATTTAATAATAAAACATTTTAATTATTTTATAAATTCGGTCTAAACACCACTAAAAACAGTCCTCTGTTATGTCCTATTTCCGGATCAATTAGAATTCGGATGAATATTTCCTTATTATATTGAAAATTAAAAAAAAAAATGATTTTTTTTCCGTGCTTCGGAAGGCATGTTAAGCCGTTGGTCCCGGCCGCAGTAGTGGTCGTTATAACCACGGCGACAAGCTGGCCCCTTGTCACGTTGGTAATAAAGCATAAACTCGTGGGTCCGGCTCTTGAGCTGGTACCTCTGCCTAACCCTTCGGGAAATAAAAGGCGTGAGATATGTAGTATGTATATTGAAAATTTTAAAATTCTACTATACCATAAACATAAAGAATACTGTACTTAATAATACTAATACTAATACTGTAAATAAAAATCAATTTAAATTTAGTTTAGAGTATTTTTTAATACTAAAAACTGGTACTCTAATTTTGTCCATAAAATTTTCCAGTCCTCTGTTTCATTTTGACCATCGCGCTACAAGCTTATTTAGCATTATTGTGGTTATATTTCGGGTGAATCGGAACGTTAAGAGTGTAAAGTTTGCGTGAACCCAAAGCGAAACAAGTGGCCGCCTTTTTGTTCAGCTTTAACTCAGCATATGTAAGAGAGCCAGGCGTCCGGACAGGTTGTATGAACATTCCTCTGGTAAGTATATTTAATTGTGTTTTAAGTGCTTAAATTATATTAATTTTACACAAAAATTACTTATACTGATCATTTAAAGCTGCTTCTGTGTTATTAAATTATATTTCATATTATTTTGTGCTACGACATTTTTACGTAAAAATAACAGTCCTCTGTGCACCAGTCCTCTGGAATTTTATGTTACAGAGGACTGTTCTACCCGACAGAGGACTGTTTTATTAAACGTCTTTGTCATTTATTATAATGCTTTTCAGCCTGCCCGCATCTAGCCATGGACAAAACATTCACCGGCTATGTTAGACCAACTCCAGTCAAGATCGGAGAATATACACTCGAAGTTGTCAAAGAACACATGTACAAAACAAAACCATGTTCAACGCTCATGTTAGACCAAGTCCAGTCAAGATCGGAGACAATATTAGTATACTAACAGTTCAACAAGGTCGGTTTAAATTCGAGAAAGAGGTCAATCGGCTAATCAAACTCGGATGGGCAGCATTCAGTAAGCTTCTCTACATCTTCTCGTCCATTTGACCACTGTGTCTTAAGACGAAAGTCTGTGAACAATGTGCGTTGCTAGTGATGACTTACGGAACCGATACATGGTCGCTAGCTTATGGGCCTAATTAGCTAGATCATGGTCACTTAAAGAGCAATGAAAAGGGCTATACTTGGGGCTGTGTGATCGAATCAGAAATTATGCTATCCGCTGAAGAACTACAGTCACCGCCATAAAACCCAAAAAAATTTGAAACTTGGTAGCAAAATTGGGAAACTTTTTGCCACTTAAGTTTTGCAATTCTTTGGGGTATGTCGGTGACTTTAGTTCTTCTGGGGGCGAAAAGTTCCCGAGTGGCGACCGCGCACCGGAAGTTGCAGAGTTGGCAGATAACTATCAGGTGGTCAGAATACCTGGTGAAGACTGCAATATTACACTAGCTGCGGGTCTCTCAGGACAGGTCAGAGGGGCCTATGTCCAACAGTGGCTTATTTCGGCTGAGATGACAAGGCTCATAAAGCTGCTAAGCTCACAATCACAGTTAAAAATTGTAAGTTGCTTTTTTTATAGGAGTTTTAATTTTCTTAAATATTTTTATTTGAGAAATAGGTTTGCATGTAGAAGTAAAAAATATTATGTTTTTTGTAATTTATAATTTTAAAGAAAATATTTATAATTGTTACTTATAGAGCTAGGCTTGCAAGATTGTTCCTAATAATATTGTAAGTATTCAGATTCTGTATGTCATACTACAGTATGTTCTAAAAGTAATTTATTTGATAAAGATTGTGCATTAAAAATTTGACAAACATTTATTACTTTAAAAAACATAAGCAAAAGCACGTATTTTTTTTTTTTTTAATGTATGATCATTCATAACTTTTTACAGAGTAGTCCAATTTTGATAATTCTTTTTTTAATCGACAGGGCATATCTTGAAGTTGGTCCCATAAAAATTTGGAAATAAAATTCCCACCCTAAGGGTGGGAAAATAGGGGTGACCTTTTGGTCGGCAGGTAGATTTATCCACTCACAGGTTGCATTCCGTCCGTGTTACATTATAAATTTTGATACCTACTTACAATATCTTTTGAAATGAAATAAAATCAGCCGAAAGACGTCCACTGCTGGACATAGGCCTCCCCCACAAATCGCCATACCGACCGGTCTTGTCGTCCCTGTAAACCATGTCGTCTGATCACCTTATGCGGTGTGACCACTGAACACCTTGTGGGAGAAGAAAATAATAAAACCCTAAAAGAACTGAAAAGCATAAAATAAAACTTTTTATCAAAAAATAAAACCGCCGAAAAAAAAACTGAAAAGCATAAAATAATAGTCGAATTACTAAGTTCTTAAAGTAATGTAGGGTATACCAAGTGATTTTGAGTCGGCGCCACAGATTCCTCGTACAAAGATCTCTAAATTAGGTACCTTAAATTTAAAGAAATTACAAAAATTCGTGCGCTGCCGCGCATCAATCTTTACGTAATTAAGAAATTTGCTTGTGTGGCGCGCCGACTTAAAATTACTTGGTATACCCTACATTACTTTAAGAACTTAGTAATTCGACTATTATTTTATGCTTTTCAGTTTTTTTTTCGGCGGTTTTATTTTTTGATAAAAAGTTTTTTGTATATATGTATTGATTTCATTACTACCTATCAACTAGCATTCAAAATTTCTTAATTTTCAAGAAAAAATGAGTCGGACAACTTTGTATGGATGAGTTTCCAGTTAGTAGAGAAAGGCCCTTATAAAATCAACAAGCCTTAAAGCTGAACTGAAAAAAATAGTGGCGAACAAAATAGATCTGCAAAGGTCGCAGTGATACTGTGGGCTAATAAAGCCCTGCAAAAAAAAACGTGTTTTCATACAGAAAACCACATACCTCAAATACAGAACTGTCCATAAACTAAAAGTAATAAATATTTTTTCAGCATGCTATCATACCGGACAGTAGATATTCGAAAGTCGTTGCAAATGGAGGAGTTACTGGCGCGCGAAGAGTTCGAGTTCCTCATAGAAGAGGAGGTTGCCAAGCAGACCATCCGCACCTGGCTGGAGGGCTGCCTCAAGAAGATTCGTGCTAATAGCAGTGTAAGTCTTCGTTTGTGTCGTAGTCCCGCAGCCTAGCTAGCACGAGGCGTCACAATACGCGTGATTAGCTTATGTGACAGAGTCGATCCCGCTCACACTCACGACCTTTGTGAGCGTGTCACCTTTATAGAGTGAACAAATACGTAATTGACCAAAAATAAAGTAATTAGAATTTGCTATTTTTAGAAACAACAAACGAGCTTGATAGCGGGACTTCGTAAAACAAATGAACAAGCGGTTGATATGAGCAACGAAAAGATGGACAAAGATACAGTTGAAAGTAACCCTCAGGTATGTAATAAATAAATTCTGTTCACTTGCTTAAATTAAATTAGTTATTTTATTATCTTATCAGATACCTAAATATACAAAATGTTGTGTTGCAGCTACTGTCCCACGGCGAGGGCCGGCCCGAGATGACGGAGTCCGCGTCGCAGCCAGTCATGTCTAGTACGTTAGGCTTCATCAAACAGACGGCGCCACAGCGTGCACTGGCCACTGGCACTGTACCGGGCCACAGAGCCGGCGCCGGCGCTCGCGCGATGCGGCAATACGGTCGCAGTACATTACTCTAGCGCCGCGCCAGGTTAGCGCTCCAGCGCCGTCTGTTTGCCAAACCCTTAACTTTGTACGTGTTTTACAATTTATGTTTTAAAAGAAAACTAGGGGTCTATACTACTACTACTATACTACTATATATTTATGAACTTGTGCCTTACCCAAGATAGTAAAATTTAATTTGTTTTTGATAGATATCACATCGTCATTTGATTCGCAACCAAAGCGCACTTCCTCAAAACCACCGTTCAAGAGGTCCGGGCTACCGTCCGTCACACTGCCCAGGTATGTTGTTTATTAGTAGTTCTATTATCAAACTAATTAACTAATTATTAATTTGAATATGTGCTGTTTCACGAGATTTGTTTTTTTTTTGTTACAGACCTGAAAGCCCTTTAAAGAAATATCTTCAGCCAACCCTCAGCGACCCTCATCCTGCTCTGAATAAGAAAGCACAAGGTAATAAAATCTTAAGTAGTATTTCGGCCAAGGGAAAGTTTCCTACTTCTAAACATTTTCCCTTATAAAAACTACGATAATAATTACAAAAATATAATATCACAATATAAATATTGAAACAGATAAACAGCTGAATCGATCTGTGTAAGTATATTGACCTGCCGAGTCTGCAGACTGAATGAATAGGTGTCAGTCATAAAATAAAACTAAAATTTCCAGTAACAATGAAGAGCAACCAGAAGTCGTCGAGCCACTCCGCGGCCGGTCTGTCTGCGGGCGCGGGGGCGGGCGCGGGCGCGGGCGCGGGCGCGGGCGCGGGCGCGGGGGGCGGGCGCGGGCGCGCTGCACGACGCGCACGGCTGGTGGGCCGCGCAGCTCGCCGCCTGCGCCGCCGCCGACACGGACTGACATGTCGCTCCCTCGTCCTCGTCCTCCTCTTCCTCCTCCTCCTCCTCCTCCTCCTGTCACCTCCCACACTTAGCTACGTAGCTGTACACGAAAATGGGTCAGTCCCTCAGAGAAAGGGACAACACGGAAAGCCAGAAAATATTAATGTTTTACATGTTTTATGGATGTTATTATTGATTATTGATTAAATTATGTACACGAAACGAAAACTATACATTATTGATATTAGAAGACGTATACTTTGTAGTTTGATGTTTAGGAATGTGACAATTATTTCCGTTCCCGTTTTAAAATATAAACTAAATGTTAGATGTGCCAAATAAAAAAACATATTTACACAAAAAACGTGTTTCTTATTTCAATAAGAATTGCTTTAATTACATTCGTTTAATAAAAAATATATTAATACTTGATT
>OX637642.1:9073325-9191217 GCA_951802225.1 Euspilapteryx auroguttella | reverse complement strand
TTTCTGAACTCTGCTATTTCCTGAAATTCAGAATATTTTAGTATTGGCAGTTAAGGCGGTAAGTCACGGTATGGCGCGAAATTCAAAATTTTTCGCGTTTTTTTATTATTCTGGCGAAAGTATTCATTTTTAATAAAGTTTTAATGAATTCGCGTATGTAAAAACCATTTCTCACATTGTAATACAACGTTTTTCGAAGACAGACCTACTAATTTTGTGTCTAAGGACCTAACTTGATTTTTGGCGTTTATGTCCTTAGGCACAAAATCAGTAGGTCTGTCTTTTAAAAACGTTGTATAACAATGTGGCAAATAGTTTTTTACGCTTAAGGAAAAAAAATTAAGAATCATCTATGAAGCGATTTTTTACTTTAGCGAAGTGATCAGTTAAATAACTGAACTTTGTCAACTGCAGCGGCAGTAGCGGATTTGAATTCTGATCAAAATCCTATGTATGCTAGTGCACACCAATAAGCTCCTTTCAGGCCTTCACCACACCTCAGACACTTGTGCTAAAATCAATATATATCTATACCAATATTATAAAGAGGAAGGATTTGTTTGTTTGTTTGTAACGAATAGGCTCCGGAAATACTGAACCGATTTGAAAAATTATTTCACTGGTAGGAAGCTACACTATCCCCGAGTGACATAGGACTGCTCCGTAGCTCAGTTGGCAGTGATGTGGACTGAGAAGCGAGTGCACCCGGGTTCGATTCCCGGGCGGGGCGAATATTGATATGATGAATATCGATGTTTGTTTCCGGTCTGGGTGTGATGTTTGTCTCTGTATGTGTTTCGGGCACCCTAGATACAGGTTCTTCCTAGTTAGGGGCTCTGAGTGTGATGTGTTATTATTATGTGTTATTATTACTATATTAGATTTTCAAAAAAATTAGGGATCGTTACTTAAACTCAAATAATGTAAACCCAGCTGCAATATTTTTTCCGTTGTTTACATATTTTGACAGGTGGTTTGTAGTTGTTGTTTATTTTTTGATTCGCCCATTCTGGGCAGTCAAAAGAACATAGTCTATAGAGCCAAGTCTTTGAGTAGTATCATTATATTCTATGGCGTAACGAAGTAAGCCGGGACTGCTCGTAAAACATAAAAATCTTCCGTTACTGACTGACTGACTGACAGACAACGCTGAGCCGAAACTACTGGGCGAAGCGGGCTGAAATTTTGGAACTAAGAAATAAATTCCCGAAATTCCCAAGGGAACGGGAAAAAACTGGATTTTGGTGTTTATGAGAAATATGCGCGGGTAAAACCGCAGTGCAGCCCCTAGTGTATACATAAAATAAGGAGTTGCTTCCCGCACAGCACAGTGGCGGTCTAAGACGGCGTAAATTTGTCCTCCTCTGTCAAATGATTCTACTCCCTTTCGCAATGATTTTACAGCGTAGAGAAGAAAGGGGTAAGAAACTCTAGTTTACAATTTATCTCTCTCTTCTTTATTTTTGTTCTTTTGTGACATTACAATTAAATTTGGCGACAAAACAAATAAAAGAACTGTAGTGAACTGACCCGCATCCAGTTGAGCGGCGTGATGGTGCGGTGCAGCAGGCGCGCGCGCAGGAAGCCGAGCTGCGCGCGCAGCAGCTGCGCCTGCAGGCAGTAGCTGGCGAGCACGGTGGCCGTCACCGCGTCGTGCGCCAGCGTGCTCGCCACCAGCAGGATCTTCATTGCCAGCTTCACTTCGTTCGAACTGTGTGTTCAATTAAATACCTACTCATTTATGCTCTAAATACTATTTGCTTCAAAGTTCACGCTTAGGTGCATAACGTTTCCGCTTGCATTCCAACATTTTATAATTAACCCCCCGACGAAAAAAGAGATGGTTATTATAAGTTTAACGTGTGTATCTGTCTGTCTGTGTATCTGTCTGTGGCATCGTGGAGCCCAAACGGATGAACCGATTTTCGTTAAGTTTTTTTTGTGTCATAGATAATTTTACCCCGAGTGTTCTTTTGTTTAATGAAAATCTGTTTAGTCGTTTGAAGATCATCAGCTCATTTCTAGTTGATTGGGGATCTAACTAGCTTCCTTATGTCCGATCGATTCGAAATTTGGTACAGTGTAACTTCAACGATATTGAAAGTATATGGTGAGGTAACATTGACCTGTTCAGCCGTTTGAAGATAATCAGCCCTTAAATATTGGGTGAGGGGATCTCACTACCTTCCATATGTCCTATCGATTTTAAATTTAGAATCGTGTTACTTTAATGATATTTAAAGTATATGGTAAGGTAGCCATAACCTTTTGAAGTTGATCAGCTCTATTTCTAGTTAGGTTGATGAGGGTATCTGACTGGGTCGGGGTTTTTTAAATTTTGTCATGCAACAGGCTATTCACACTTATCGGTAACAATTTAAATGTAAATTTGACATCCAATTTAAAATCGGGCAAGGTTTCCACCTTTAAAGATGGGAACAGGGTGCAAGCTGCTTGTTACTTGGAACAAGGTGCTTGTTACTTGTGTCAAATCGTTTGTCTCTTCCGAGTCTAATAGTAGGTATCCCATCAACAACTCTTCTTTATAAAATAAAATAAAAAACAGGTGAACAAGAAATGTGAATAAATATTCAAGCTACTAACCTCCACTCCATCCACCGGAAAATGATCATGCCCTCGGCCATCATCAGGTTCACTGAGCACAGGGACAGGCACATCCATATGACACTCAGTATGATAAAAACCCAGAGTATTCGCAATAGTCGCTTGGGGTTGGCAGAGGGCGTGCCTTGCGGTGCGTATGAGGACAACAGGAAAACCTGGAACGATCACATATCAAATAGACAAATAAACCTTTACATTTAATTAAATACATACTTACTTAATATTTCATAATACTAAGGTTACAGTTATTGTAATGTAATGCATACATCCAATCAACATTTCTATTTCTTTATCTCAAGCGATTCGTCTGTAGGTACGTTAGTGGTTTCTTATTTGAGCTCATATAAGGTACCTAATACTTACCCTCTCCATCAAATTCTGTAACTGCTCATTATCTGATATTCGAAACAAATAAAGTGAATAAACAAATCCAGTAAAATGCAGGATACTCGGGCCGATATACGTGAACGCTGTGTTTCCATAGCACACCTGCTTGTATGTCTCGTACTCTAGTGACGAGGTTAGTGCTAACGGCACTAGCTTGTAACAAAATCCGCGGTCTCGTCTGGAAAAAAAAACGATGATATTTATTATTCATTTCCTTTAATGCCAGCTTCTAAAGCACATAAAATACCTATTATGTACAATCGCGTGCAGTAAAATTGAAATCAACTGTATACCTACTTCTATTTGGTTAGTTTCTTAAGTTCTTACCTAAAACAGGCCATGTACTGAAGCATGTATCCCATGCACATGAGTACAGCCACTTGCGCTGAATGAAAGTGTGAGAAGAAGACAGCGCACCGCGAGGAGTTGGTCGCGTCCACCAGCGGCCGCAGACCCATTATAGTTAGCAGTTTTAGGTACGGTATCAAAATCTTAAAGCAAATGAAGAGCCTTTAATAACAAGGCCAACTTTACCTTAAGGCAGCCAAAAAGCACAAACTAAGTACCTACTCACCTTAGATTTACAGTAGTGTAAAATGGCCGAAGTACTCATGTACTCTGTATCAGGCGACTCTGTTATTTCTCCTATCTTGAAAATGTACAAAATTATTAGGCTAGGAGTATAGTATAAAGTTCATATAAAGTTATACCAAACCCAAGTGTTTCTTTTATACATATGACTAGTCGACCCGGCGAACTTCGTACCGCTTAACCTATTACTGACTGTATTGTGCATGTATTATACTTATAACCAACCTCTTCAATCACTCTATCTATTAAAAAAAAACGCATCAAAATCCGTTGCATAATTTAAAAGATTTAAGCATAGCATACATAGGGACGGACGCGGGAATAGACTTTATTTTTATACTATGTATTGATTTTTAAACAAAAGTACCCTACTATATGGTCGATTTCACACTTTTTTTTTCTGAGTATTAAGTAGTAAAAAAATCCTCTATAGTTACTACTAGTCGACCCGGCGAACTTCGTACCGCCTTACCTATTACTGTTTTGTGTATGAATTATACATATAAACCTTCCTCTTGAATCACTCTATCTATTAAAAAAAAACCGCATCAAAATCCGTTGCGTAGTTTTAAAGATATAAGCATACATAGGGACAGACGCGGGAAGCGACTTTGTTTTATACTATGTATTGATGTTATTGAATTTAACATAAAATGAAGTCGGTTAATAACTATCTTCCAACCAAATAAAGCTAGGTAGGTATCAAATTTTAACCGTTCTGAATTATGTACCATATCTGTGGTGTCATGGTGTGTGGGGCTGTGGTGAGGCTAGGGCGTGGCGTACTCACATCAACACTGTTGGCGTCGACACTGGTCCTCGTGGATCTCTCCATGGCCGGGCTGAGCTTGTCGTTCGCCAGCGCATGGCTGTCCAGCAGATCACTCGCTACATAATCACAAAAATGCACATTATCCCCTTTATTGACCATATCTTAACTGTTATTGCAATTCAGCTCATTGCCTCTCGCAATAAACGGAATAATGGGTAGATTATATTTGTATAGTGCGCAATGTGGGTAGTTGATGCTGTGATACATATACATACCGCTGCTGTACGAGCCCTCGTCCGATCGCATAGTGCGTTGCATTTCTTCTGTACCACTTTTTTCTTCTTTTTTTTGTACTACCATTAATATCAAATAAGATTTTTCTTTAACTGATTAATAAGTAAAAAAATACTTATATACTTAATATATGTTTTGCAACAGTGTTCAAAGACATTCTTACAAAAAGTTTAATTTAATGTATTTAAAGTGGGGATGTTATTGTGTAGTTCTTCTTACGTTATAAAAACAACCAAATTATAAGTTACAAGAAATGGTCTAAGAAATACAGGTGCATCTTTTGTTTATAAGAAAAACATTCCAACTCGTTAGTCAGCAATACGATGATAACCTTAGATAAAAGTTCAGAAAGAACGATGACTGCTGTTTACCTACTTTACCATTTTTTCTTATCATCAAATATGACGCGATGTTATGATTTCATATGAAGTCGCGCGCAAAAGTGAAGGGAAATTTTATAGAAAGGGGCGCATGTAGGTATAAATGAGTATAAGCCGCGCAGATAAAGAAACGATTTGAAAATGGCGGCCGAACGCATGGTATCTCGCGTATATTAGTGATTATGAGGGAAGAGTTAAGAAGAGAGACAGCCTAGAGACAGCCCATACAGCGGCCGCCATATTCAAATCGTTTCTATACGTGCGTTAGAGCCTTAGAACAGTTTATGTACTAAAAATGTTAAGATGAATAACAAAACTCATAGAAGTATGTACCTACTAGAATACTTGATGAATACGTTCTTATTATGCAATAAACATTTTGAATATTGTATGATTTAATGTACCTAATTATTTATTTATTAAATTCAATAGGTACTAGGTACCCTACCTATTTAGTTGCTTTTAAATTACGCTTAGTTGATTTTTGATTACTAAGTCAAAAGTTCCTTGTACTTAATTTAAGAACAGCAATATTGCTTTTCGTCATCCAAGTGTCAAAGTCAATACAAAAAAAACGCAAAGAGGACGCAAAGCAAAATTGCAAAAGCGGCCGTAATAGACCCTCTGTACGCACTTAGCGCAATAAATATCTTGTATCTTGATAAACCAGGCAAAGCAGGTTCGCAAGGCAAGGCTCTCATGTTATTTATATCCGAAACTAAAAAAACTTAGTTGTGGTGTTACCGGCGTGAAAATTTTGAAAAATCAATACTTACACCGCGAAATAACACTAACAAGTGATTATTATAATGCATTTATTCACATGTTGCCTGGTCTGTTCCTGGTCAGAAAGCCAGTTTTCCTGACTATTTGTTTCCTCTCCTGGTAATGTTTCTGCATCTTCTTCCTGGCATCGCAGTCCGCCTTCCCGCGCATGGTGAACTTCATCTCCCGGTTGCCGCCGGCGCCGGCCGCCACGCCGCCGCCTTCCCGCGCCGCGCGCTCGCCCAGGCTCGCCTTGCTGACTCGTGAGACACTCTTGACGTTGACGACTCGGTGCGGCCGCGCGCGCTCGGGCCCCCCGGCCGGGCCCTGGGCGCCCCCGGCCGGGCCCTGGGCGCCCCCGGCCCCGCCCCCGGCCCCGCCCCCGGCCTCGTCGCGCTGCTCGCGGTGCCGCATCATCTTGTGCTGCTTCTTGACCTCCTTCACCCACGACCGGTCCTCGTCCGAGCTCTCGCTCGACTGGTATAATTCTGCATCCGAGTCTTTTTCCTCACCTGCCGAATCCTCCTATGGTACAAATATAAATTCACTTTATTTGGTCTCTCCTGATTGAAAACTTATGGTTTGAATAGGGTTTAAATTTGCAATTGACGTATTATTTAAAGAGTTTGTGACTTAAAATCATGTAATTTAATTAAAACTAGAGGCTGCCCCGCGGTTTTTCCCGCGCAGATTTCTCATAAACACAAAATTCCCGTTTTTTCCCGTTCCCGTGGGAATTTCGGGAAATCCCTTCTTAGTGCTCACCTACACTCCCTAAGGAACCTACATGCAAAATTTCAGCCCGCTACGCCCAGTAGTTTCGGCTCTGCGTTGTCTGTCAGTCAGTCAGTCAGTCAGTCAGTAACGGAAGAGTTTTATATATATTGATTCCAACGCAACGTACCTCCATATGTTGTAGGGCAGCGGCGTCGGCCGCCTTGCTCGCCTTCTTGCCGCGCGCCAGCACGGGCTGCAGCAGCCGGTACTCCGCCGCCTCCTCGCTCACCTCGTAGTCGGGGTTCTCGAACATCGCCTGTACAGTGTACAACACAGATCACCTATTATATCTATGAACTAACTTAAGATACGTAGCTCTACCTTCTTATTTTTAGTGAGATATATCAAACAATCACACTAATCTGAAAGTATGGTTGTTAGTTTATGTGTTATTATCATGCGGATTGGTCTCAAATTTGGAATGGCTGAGGAGGTAACTTAATGTAGGGCTTTGAAACAAAACTAGACTTAACGAGACTAGAGAATGGGTTTGTCATCGCAGCTTTTTTCCCACCATAATACATTTTACGCGTCACATTTGACCGTATCATCCTAATGATAACGATGGTCGCCGCTATCGAGTACGACAGAAAGTTTTACCCATTCCTTAGCTGGTTAGTCATGAAAGGCGTATGAACGAAAGGAAAGTTAGTAAGAAAGTGAGTTAGGTTGACATTCACAGTCGAGTCGGAGTTTGGAGTAGCACTCCTAAGGTGTCAAAATGTAACTTTAAATCGTTCTCCGCTCCAAACTGATATACACAGTCGAGTTCCAACTTCAACGGAGTATGAGACGGCTGGAGCCAGGAAAATCAGTACTCGAGAACAACTTGTCCGAGTCGTGTCTCAACACTGGAGACGAATCCAGACGCTGACTGAGCGAGTGAGTGAGCGAGTGAGCGAGTGAGCGAGTGAGTGTGAACGTCAGGCACCTTGAACCTGTGGTCGGCGCGCAGCGGCGGCGCGCGCGCGGCCAGCTCGCGGTTGACGCGCGGCAGGTCGTCTCGCGCGCGCAGCCGCGCCGGCCGCGCCTGCTCCAGCTTCTCGCGGATCTTGCGCTTCTTGTATTCCTCGAACGCGAACGGATCCGCTATTGACTTGGCCCTCTTGTACAGTCTCACGTCCACAAAGTAACTGTCAAATATATGACAAAGTATAAGTATTGGAAGGTTTCTCTCATATACTGCTATTAAGGTGGTAACTCTCGCTATGGCGCGAAATTCAAATTTTTTCGTGTTTTTTATTTATTCTGGCGAAAGTATACATATTTTTAAAAGTTTCAATGAATTCGCGTATGTAAAAAACCATTTGCCACATTGTAATACAACGTTTTTAAAAGACAGACCTACTGATTTTGTGCCTAAGGACATAAAGGCCAAAAATCAAGTTAGGTCGTTAGACACAAAATTAGTAAGTCTATCTTCGAAAAACGTTGTATTACAATGTGAGAAATGGTTTTTTACATACGCGAATTCATTAAAACATTATTAAAAATGAATACTTTCGCCAGAATAATTAAAAAACGCGAAAAAAATTGAATTTCGCGCCATACCGTGACTTACCGCCTTAAGCAGTATTTTATGTAGAAAAATAACTTCACAAAGCTTTGAGTATTAGCATTACTATCCAATGATTTATTATAAAATTATTCAGGTAAACCTATCAGTTAGAAGTATGATGTTACACTGGTTTGGTACTGGTCCATAAAAAAATTGCTGTGGGTGATCCATCGACTCTTTTACTCTAAGAGAAGTATAACGCATCACAATTAGGAAGAACCTGTATCTGGAGTGCCCAGCTAGAAAACAAACACCGATCATTGTTAACAACCACCGTTGTGCATAACAATGTTCGGGACCGCCAGGAATCGAACACCCAGCTCCATAGCACACGTACTGAAGCACGGAGGTAAAGTGCGTGCCAGCTAAGTCTGCGCGCGGTAAAAATATGAACTAATCTGTCAGTCATATAATTGAATTTGTTTTGAATGGCAGGTGAAGTATGTAAAGTGGCGCCCCCAGCCGCAGACGCGCGCACTCCAGTGCGTGAGCAAGTCACCCGTGCATGTAGGCGCGCAGCAGGTTGGTGCCCAGCAGGTGGCCCAGGCCGAGCGCGTGCAGCTCGCGCGGCGTCAGGAACTTGTAGTCGTCGTACAGGCTGGCCGCGCCCCCCGCGCCCCCCGCGCCCGCCGCGCCCCCCGCGCCCTCCAGTGCGTGAGCAAGTCACCCGTGCATGTAGGCGCGCAGCAGGTTGGTGCCCAGCAGGTGGCCCAGGCCGAGCGCGTGCAGCTCGCGCGGCGTCAGGAACTTGTAGTCGTCGTACAGGCTGGCCGCGCCCCCCGCGCCCGCCGCGCCCCCCGCGCCCTCCAGCTCCTCCGTCAGGTTGTCCAGGAACGAGCACCAGCGCGGCGCCGGACCTATACCACATATACAATACACTATTTAACTTACTACCCAGTATCTAGTTTGTGCTAATTATACAAATCAAACTTATTGAACACTTCTGATAGATCAGTATCAGCTTACAGATGTGCTTGTACATTATTAAAATATAATTTGTAAAATATTTACCTAAAGCAGGCACATAATATATCTGCATCTTCTGATCCTCGACCGCCATCATGCAGAGCCCCGAGTTGGGTATGACGCATAGATCATTGAAGTCCACTGAAGATTCTATGCTTGTGAATTGTTTGCCCTGAGAACAAAAACATTGATTTTGATATGTCTAGTTTAGCATGAAGGACAAAGCGGTTTTATCCAGACACTTACCACAAATTTGGAATCAATACTTACTGTATTCTTATCCCAGATCTTGACTACAGTTGAATCCATAGAGTATACATAGTCCATTTGGCGGTGGAACTCAATCTTCTTGATTGGGCAGCTGTTCATGTGGTCCTTAACCAGCAGCGGCTTGCTGGACCTCATATCGTACAGTAGCACATGCCCTGTGGAGGTTCCCACGCCCATTCTTAGACCACCATCAAATTTCAGAGATGTTATTGAAGGTAGAGTATCATTTCTGTAACAAGATTTTCTTTAAAAAAAAAACTCTATTGCCATAAATATACAAAAAGAATTACAAAATAATACAGTCAGTAAAATTTAGATTACAAGAACACTGAGGGCAATGGGCGCCCTTATTGCTTAAAGCTATTTCTTCCAGGCTTCGAAGGCAGGGTTTAGTTCTTGCTCAATTATTTTTTATTTATAATTATTATCAATTTTATTCAGTAAATGTATCAAATTACATTATTTAAGTAACTGGTTAAAAGAGCATATACTTGAAACTTAAATCTAAATTCCTAATTGCCTTTTATTATAATAACCTATTATTTTACCTGTAATCAGAATCAGTACAATGTAATGCACAGTCAAGTATCCCTTGTCTAGTTTTAGTGCGCGGGTCCCACGCTTCAACATGCCCACTTGCAGAGCCAAGGATCAGCAAGCCATGTTCTTCATTAACTGCACAGCAATTTATTTCTGTAGCTTTTGTTGTATATGGCGCCAAAAACTGCCCTAGTTCTAAATTTAATCTATATGCTTCCTAAAATTATAAAAACAGTTTTATTTAAAAATGTTTTACAAAGTAATAAAGTAAAATCTATATGCCTAAGCTATTTCAAAATAACTGATTTCTAAAAAAAAAATCGCGACAACCAATAATGACCCAAATTGGACTTTATAGCAGGGGGAATAGTAGGCTTAGGCAATGGCTGATATAACTCACTCAGATATAACTAAACTATGAACTTAAAAATAAGAATGAATAACAAATGTTTACTTACTGAAGATGCTCCTACAACAAACAGATCACAAGATGGCTTATGGTAGGCAATGTCCCTGCCAAATCGTGGTACCCTGAGACGGTAGTGGCGCCCATGGCCCACATGAAATTCAACATATCGATCACATTGCAAGAATACCATCTGAAATTATTATAAATTTTGTTTTTAAAAATAAATTAGGTACTACATAGATACATCTTTCTGATGTACCCATGGCCATCATACTAATAGTTACCTTGCTGAAGTCTTCACTAAGAATTTCAAAACTAACTACTTCTGAATCCAGACATCTCTCAAATTTTAATGATAAATTATTCACATCAAAGCATTTTATCCTTGGCTTGTAGATCCCAGTGGACATGATGTACTGTCCATCTTGAGAAGAGCGTATGCTAGTGCTGACTCCAGGCATATCAAATTCTTGGATAAGTTCTATCCTTCGCCGTAGATCTACATTTTTCTTAAGAAGAGAGCGTTTCTTTCTCTCTGATAACCACTGTAATGTAATTGTGCGTTAAAAACAAATTTAATTACCACTCTAAGAAAAACACATAGGGAATAAATAATAGGACTTACATCGGGCAAAGCTTTTCCTGCACTAAGATTGTATATTTTTACGTTATCAATTTCAGAAACCTGCATTTTATTAATTTAAAAACATAAAATATTTACTTTCTATGTTGCTAATTGACACACAAAATATATTTAATATTTTCACAAAATCGCGAGGCGCCAGCCTATGTTGGTTGTTTGTTTGTTTACTACTTTTTCCTAGTTTTGTTGAGGTTATGTTGTTGATTTTTATTTGCCCGTTCTGGGCAGACAAATGAACATTGTCCATACAGCCATGTCTTCAGAAAAGAAAACATTAATTATTAGAGCATTATATTTTAACCGTGTTATTCATAAAAATACAGTAGGTTTTAAGTAGCTTTACTGGAGGTCTACTTTTCTGGTTTCTTGTATGGTAAAATACTTGACATCCGACCAAAATTGACATACGTCAAATAACTAAAGCTCTGTAACTTTCTATGAATAACAGGGTAAATTTCCTTTCTATTGGACAGTCTTTCGAAAAATGCAAGGGTAGTCGTGGTCGCCACATACTATAGGGCGCGGCCACCAAAAACCTCTAATAACTCGAAAAGTACTCTAGTACTTATTTTTTCCTTTAAGTACTAAATAGTAGTAATTCTGTAGCATTAGTTGCCTTAAAATCAAACTAATCGGAGCTGGTGGCCGCGCCCTATAGTATGTGGCGGGTATCTAATCTCAGAAACAATCCAAGTCTGTGCACTTTTTTGTCGCAGATTCGACAGCATAATGTAGTAGTATCTCTAGTTGGTCTGTGCATCTCTAGTTGGTCTGTGGGTCTGTGAGCATAAGTCGACACCCGCTGGTCGCGACGCAACGAAATTAAAAAATAATAATTAGGTGGACACATCACACGTGGATGTGATTTAACCCATCAGTAAAATATATTTTTATCAAAATGACTGGACTTAACAAACATAAACCTAAATTACCAAAGTCCGTTTTAGATATGAAATTCATGAGAAAAACTAAAGAAAGAATTGAAAAAGAACTAGCAAATACTCAAGGCCATAAAGATATGTATTCTAATATAATAACTACTGAAATGAGACAAGCTTCAGGCAATTTTGTATTGGAATCAAGTTATATATTTTGTGAAGAGCTCTTGGACGGAAGATTGTCATTTAAAGGCATGAACCCTGAAATTGAACGATTGATGGAACTGGATAACCAAAGTGAAACTTCTGGCGAAATGGATAAGGATGTGTCAGATGAAGCTTTAGCAAAAAAGATTAATTCATTAAAGAGAACTAGAGGATCAAGCCCAACTAGATATTCAGTTGTAAAAAAAAGAAAATAATTCCTAGCACCCCTTCACGGTATGAGGATAACAATATTCATACAAATGCTGGTTTTTTTCAATTTTAATCTTGTGTCTAATGAAATTTTGGATGTTCAAAAAGGAAAACAAAATACATACACAGACCTATTGCAATTTTTATTGTTTAGTTGCCATAGAAAATCTAAACTATACAAAGAATACAATACTGCGCCTAAAATGATAATCAAGTGTTATTACTGTTTAAATTTTTTAATGCTGGGCTACAAGTGTGTGTGGTTATGGTAATGGTGTGGCAAAGTCACGCAATGTATATGAATAGAATTACTGCCAGCAATTGCTTGAAAGTCTCAGCAAATATTCTGTCAGGCAGTGAGGATTTCTGAGCAAAAAATTGATATTAGCCCTTCTCCCCCTGATAAACAGTTTGTATTACATAGTAAAGGCACCAGTCTTGGACGCTATAAGGATTTTTTTTCATTTTTTTGTCAAATATTTTGTAACCTATGATCACTACAGGTGTAAAAGTTATAACATGAAATGAAGCGAGGTTTTTTTAACAATTGTGTATTTTTTAATAATTTTATTAAACAAATTGTTTAACAAGATATAAGAAAAATCAAACGCTTTTTTTTCACCAGTCATGGACATGAAAAATCCAGTGATGGACACCCAGTGATGGACAGTATCCAGTTATGGACATCCAATCTTGGACGGAAGTTTTAAGAGAAATTTAATTATCTAAGCGGACAGACATCCACTGCTGAACATATGCCTCTCCTATATGGCTGTTCCGAGTTTCTCTGCGTGATCAATTAAAAGATCCGCAGAAAAACCAAACCAAAAATCCCAGAGAAGCAAAAAAACATCGGCAGGCAGGCCAAATATTATTATGTAGCTTGAATTGCCTTGCCTTGCCGCTGGTGCCGAGAAAATCTAGTGGCAACTGGCAACAGTGCACTGAAAAAAGGCAAAAGAGTACTGCTCCAAAAGGGTTGACATGACACCCTGACCCAACAGTCACCTGACTGTCAGACGAACTGTAGAAGGTTGAAATGAGAATCGCGCAAGACCGGTTATTATGGCGAACTTAGATTATTGTAATAAAAAATGGATGGAAATGATGGAGCGACGAACTGGGAGCACACGCCAGGCCAGGGCCTGGGGGCCAAGTTTCTTAACCAAAAACGATCGCAACTGTCCCGCTAGCAACTTCGTTAACCATTGCTTTTTTCTTTGGGCGTGCAACAGAAATTGTCTTTGTTAAAGCGGCAATGCTTAACGAAGCCGCCAACAAGACAATTTCGAGTCGATCGTTCCCAGTCAAGAAACCCGACCCCCTGGTGGGAGTCCGCTCAAGATAGAGAAGTGTAGAAAAGGGGAAAAAGACCATTGTTTAGCATTAGGAAAGTTTAGGCTAATAATAAAAATATAAATCTAGTTATTTTCGCGAACATTTCACTGAATTATAATGATAACGTTGGTCGAAAAGGTAAAATTGAAACGTATTGGGTTTGGAATAGGCTCATAAATGATTATTAAAGTCTCAGAGACATATTTTTAGTTAAGGCAAGTAGTATACGTTTGTATACCTATAACATTAGATGGAAGTGATTATAATGGAAGTTGAAGCTAGGAAATATTGAAAATGTGAAGGGCCAACACTTGTCTCAAAATTTGATGCTAGCGTTCATTTGTGGAAGTATCTAAATTCTGGGAACACTATATCAGATGAACCATAAAAGTAGAGTAGAGTAAATGATCGCCACGCTAGTTAAAACATAAAATTTTCTAGAATATGTCGTTTCATAAAATATTTAGCATAGGCTTAGGTAGTCTCTTAGTAAATTAGAAAGGTTTTTATAAGTTTGATATGAGTTTATATGAGAGCAGTGCGACCTGAACTTCTCATATGCGTCATGGATGCCTTCTTTTGTAGTTCTTTAATATCTTTGATAGTTCTTTGTTTCTCCTTCTGTACTTAGGATTTTTGATGTTTCAAAAAATCATCCGGTGATTTCCTTGTCTATTAAAACCATCTTCTGCGTTTGTAATTTTCGTATTTTTTGTTTTGTCTTTGTTGGAAACCATTAATAAATAATAAAGTTTAGAAGAGACATTTAACGAATTGGTCCTACTGAAAAAGTCATTAAAAAAGACAAAAATATTTTATAAAACTTACTCCATAGTAGAAGAAATAAACGCGTCCATTCTAAAGGCCCAGTCATGGACACTCCAGTCATGGATCTATGTACAAGACTAGATCTAGATGTGCTAAAGCAAATCTGATTGGACTACCTAAAAGCATATAGTCTGGTGACCATAAATGTATATTGTTACAATTTTTTTTAATAATCCAGTCAGACCAAATGTCCATGACTGGGGAGTACTTACTAAACCGAACCAATCATGAACATTCATTTTCCAGCCATTTTCTAAAGGCAGAATGTAAATATGAGGTTTTAGAGGCACTCCTAGTCTATTAAAGAACAGATAATTGCATAGTAATGTAAAAAAAAACCTATAAATTTTAAGTAAAATAAACATAAGTCCAATCAAGTCCTTAACGCAAATCACTTAGTTTTTACCCATTCTCTGCCCAAGTCACTACTTATATTTTTCATTTCGAATCTATTATAGTTATTAACTTTTAAATGTTTGTATGTGGTAGAGGAATTGTTACCAATCATAAAAATAATTACAAACAGGAATAGGACACAGCAGATTTCTTATTTTTTTAAACTGAATTTGAAATGTCCATAATAGGAGCCATGTCCAACACCGGTGCCTTTACCTTAATACAGTTATAAATTTAGTTAAACTCATTAAAAAAATACACAAAATTTTGTTAATCAAGGTCAAATATTTATTAATAACTTTAGTTTCTATTTACACATTTTACTGTACAGTATTGATTTAAATAAAACTTAACAGTCTGCAACACAATAAGACAAGGTTTAAAAAAAATATATAACAACCTACCTAAAGGATACCTAAAGGATAAAATTTCAAGTGGTCACCAGAAGTGCGCTTTCAGACCTGAGACACTAAAATATTCAGTCTAGAAATTAGTCCATTTGATATAAAAATACATAGGTACATACATAATTGAACTAGCTACATAAAACTACAGAATCAAAAGGTGAAGGCACTGTATGGCAAACATAATTATATCATATTATTGTACAAAATCTATATAAGCACATAACATTAGCGTTAGAGAGCGTTAGCGGTTGCAACACAGTTGCAATTAAAGCAACCACTATCGTCTCCCCAGTTTTTTGTGTATATTTTGCTTTTTTGCCTAATAAAACATTTTTATTATTATTATTATTAACATAATAAAGTTTTTTTGTTTTTAATTAATGTTTGTTTGAAAAAAAAATCCTTGATTGGTAGGAACAGTGACGGGCACGTCTCTTGCGCCCTAGACTGTAATACCAAAGAACACGAGCTATTTTGCAAAACAGAAAACCGGAAGTGTTACGCCGTCTGTGAGCCTGTACATACATGTTTGTCTAGATTAATTAGCATTTAGTTTTTTTTTTGTTTAGTGTTTAAAAAATAATTAATGTTAGTTAAATTTGATTTCCAAAGGTGTTAAAATCAAGTACAGCTGCATCTCGGCATTGGACAGAATCAGATTTTACAATTCTCAAATTAAAATACATCTTGTATACAGGCTCAGGATTATGTTTCGGAATGCCGACGTCGCCAATGAGGGTCTTTCAGAGAATGGCTCCTCTACACGCTAACAGATGTCATTGAAATGGCTTGCATACTTTTTACAAGATTAATCAATCAGTTTTTTTTTGTGGTGATGATGGTGAAGGATGATGGCTCGGAAAACCCTTACAAAAAAGACAGAAGACTTGATTACGGAGAAATAAACTACCGAAAACTTGGATGTTTGGACTGTGTTCCTTATTCCTTAAGGTGGTAACTCTCGGTGTGGCGCGAAATTCAATTTTATTTATTTTTGGCCTTTATGTCCTAAGACACAAAATCCGTAGGTCTGTCTTCCAAAAACGTTGTATTACATACAATGTGGGAGATGGTTTTTTACATACGCGAATTCATTACAACTTTATTTGAATACTTACGCCAAAATAATTAAAAAACGCGAAAAAATTAGTATTTCGCGCCATACCGAGAGTTACCGCCTTAAAACAACAATAACCAAACAAAACAAAAAAATGTAATGGGGAAGAAAACTGCCAATTTATCCCGCTAGTGTCGTTTGTACGGTCGGCCCATAACAAACAAAGTTTTGTATGTGATTTGCATTGGTAGTCCAATTATTTATTAAAAGAACTCACTACTATGTATCTGTTGGGTGTAAGGAAAATGAAAATCATAAGTTTTCTAACAACTCCCGGCTCGGAAGCTATGAGTTTAAAGAACTTTTAAGAAACCGAACCGGATTGAGGTTATGTTTTCGACATTTTGAAGATTCCAACTACGAAGTATTAGTTTTACTACATGTTTGTTCCTAATTCTATATCTTATCGCTGTTTAGGGGTCTGCAGTCCTCGCACAGAGTTTTCTGACCCATCTTGAGATGACCTTTGATTGTTTTTAGGTTATATTTTGTTTTACTTGCAAAAGTCATTTAAAATGGTTTATTCGTATGAATTTGTGTCCATACACCTTAGAAATTAAATGAGAACTTGAGATAATGACAAGCAAATAGTAGTAGCTAACATTAACTAAAGTTTACCCATTGTTTACTTGCTCACGAAGTACGCGTTTTTGTCACGTAAAAAGCCTTCTCATTCATTAATTTCTTCTTGCAATTATGTTTTCTTCTACGTTTCATACGATACAATACAATACAGTGTAAAATAACGACGAAAAACACAAAAAATTGCCTGGTTATTGTATTTCACTTGTTTGTTATGGGCCGAACATATAGAGCGTCATCTACAAAAAGTTTTCGTGTACAACCCCATTGATTGATCTTGTAAAAAGCAAGCTGGCTATTTCAATGACATCTGTTGGCGTTAAAAGGAACCTTTCCTTGAAAGTCTCTCATTCTGTCCGATGCCAAAAACTGATTTGACATCTTTAAATGTCAACTTCAAACGTAATTAAATCTTGTTTGCAGGTTTTAAAGTCTATATTACAAAGTTAGTTACAGCATCTTGACGGCGTTGTTGATTAAGTTTTTTTAGGTTAGAACTTAATTGTAAAGTAGTAATTTATTATTAATATTACTTAAAAAAGTATAATTTACTAGTTTTTTTTACGTGTGTTACCATCAAGATTGACCCACAGGCGTCAGTCGAGCCCCTGCTGCATGAGCGTGTGCAGGTCGCGGAAGGCGGCGCCCAGGCGGCCTGCGGGCGCGGCGCGGGCGGCGTCAGTCGAGCCCCTGCTGCATGAGCGTGTGCAGGTCGCGGAAGGCGGCGCCCAGGCGGCCCTGCAGCGTCTGTCGCTTGAGCAGGAAGGCGCGCACGTCGAGCAGCAGGCGCAGGATGCCGGCGCACTTGGCGGCGCGCTCCTCGCGCGGGATGTCGACGCCGAGCGTGCGAGTGGGCGCCGCCGCGGCGTGCGCGCGCACCACGGACGAGAAGTTGCGCACGATCAGGCGCAGCGCGTTGCAGCCGCACTGCATGTACCTGCACACCACAACATCACATTACCTACACTCAAGTCCATTACTTTTATTTGATTTATATTGACATAGGATATCCTGCTAGCTTTCAGCTACATGAACTATATTTAGGTTCAATTCCTAGAACATAATCTATACTAATATTATAAAGAGGAAAAATTTGTTTGTTTGTTTGTTTGTAACGAATAGGCTCCGGAAATACTGAACCGATTTGAAAAATTCTTTCACTGGTAGGAAGCTACACTAACCCCAAGTGTCATAGGCTATATTAGATTTTGAAAAATTTGGGATCCTTACCTAAACTCAAATAATATAACCCAAGGTGCAATATTTTTCCGTTGTTTACATATTTTGACAGGTGGTTGTTGTTGTAGTTTGTATTTAATTCGGCCATTCTGGGCAGTTTAAAGAACATAGTCTATAGAGCCAAGTCTTTTGTAGTATCTTATATTCTATGGCGTAACGAAGTAAGCCGGGAAAGCTCGTATATGATAACTAGCTTTCCGCCCGCAGCTTCGCAAGCGCTTTTTATAATAAAAGTAAATAACTGGTTGATTTGTTTCTCAGAAATATAGGGAAATCATTTGTAATCGCACCAAAGCCCTAAAGAAAACATAAAAAAGCAGTATGCCTTTACAACAGTAAAATTTGGTGTTTCTTCACGAATTCATGTCTTTGCGAGACTTATATTCCTTACGGTTCTATGTTGAGATGTTTGGGCTAAAAACTTAAATACTCATTGTTCCCTTTTCCATTTCAGGATATCGTTCATTAATGTCACTGTATTGTATAAACAAACTAACCTATATGCTTCATCTCTTAGGCTAAGCTCTGAGGCTTCACTAAAAATCCAGTTCTATTGTACCCTAATTAATTAACTAAGTAATAAGTACTCAGATTCATCATCATCGTCGTCCCATCTGATTGTCGTTCATTGCTGTAAATTTGCCTCCCTTACAGGTTGCCATAATTACCTTTCTTGCGCGACCCTTATCCAGTTTACTAACATCGCTTTTTTTTTCATACAAACTGTTACACTCTGTATCAGCACCCGCAAAAACTTTGAAAACACCTACCATATTACTTTATAAGGAAACCTAATGTTCGCCATACATATTGTATCAAAGACTCCAGGACTAATAAACGCAGATATAAATAATATCATATTTGATGTTTAATGTTATTTTGAACATTTTAAGATAGTGTAATTACTTAAGATTTTAGCAAAAAAACCTGTTTTACCCTGAACGCAGGGGCAAAATATTAAAAAAATAAAACTATTTATGAGGTTTGTAATTAAAGTAAAGAGAATCTTCAGCTTAAAATTTCAACTTTCTAATCGCAGCAGTTTAGAGTCTGATACAAACTGTTACATCCTGTATACGGCGGCTAAGTGAAGTTATCCCCATATTCCGACTTCGTGAGACGTAGGCACCCAGAATCAGCACACCCACAAATGATTTCTAGAAAACGCCACCCATATCGATTTTTAATACAAATTTATTTTCGCCATCTTGGATTTCAAAAAAATGTTTTTTGTGTAATTAGCCACCCTTATCACCCATTTCAATTTTTAAGCGAAATAAGGAGCGGTTTCGGGATTTCATACAAACTATAACACCCTGTATCAAGGCTTACAGGACAGATCTTAGCAAAAATCATATTTCAGCCTGTATAAGAACTCAGTGGCAAGATATAAAAAAAACTAAAAGCATTTATGATGTTTGTAATGCAATGAAAATATACAGTGTAAATTTCAACTTTCTAAACTCAGCAGTTTAGGAGTTTAATACAAACTGTTACACCCTGTATACGGCGTCCCGGTTAAGTTATCCCAAAATCCCGTCTTAGTGGGTGCCTTCGTCACGTAAGGAAGCTACTGTCCAAATTTCATCTTTCTATCTTCAGCGGTTTCGGCTGGGCGATGATGAGTGAGTGAGTAGATCAGTGGTATTTGGATTTTATATATATATAGATTAGTATTATGAGAGCATCTTCCTTGTTCTGTGAGTATTATTATATAGCAAACTGCACTTTTGGCACAAATATTTATTACAAAAGTATTATTTGCAAAAGTCGACCCCGCCTACTTTAAAATTCACAGTTAAAGATCTAAGGCTCTCAGAACCTTTATTAAGGTCTTGATTGAAGGCTAAGTAGTTAGGCTACCTAAGTTACTAACAAAATTAAAAAGTGTTGCTTTTACTTTTTTTTTTAAAGATGATAAACCAAAAAAAAAATTTATTTTTTGTGCATTTTTTACGGTTTTTCAAAGTTTCCACAAAAAAATGCAGATACTTTATTTTTTATTTTTTGTGTTTTATTGTAAGCTTTTGAGTTGTTCTCCAAATCGGTATTAGATTTATTTATCTACGTCTATAAATTCAGAAATTATCAACTACCAAAAAGGCCCTTCGCTTTTACCTTTTAATTTAAGATTTCAGTTTAACCCACTTTTATCAAAAAATAAAGTCAATGTTTAATTCTTTTGTTAGTTATTTTGGTAGCCTACTGTAACGATCCTTCCTATATCGTACAGTTTTTAGCTTTATTAAATTTAAAAATTATATATTTTATACTTTTGGATGGATTCGACGACGGCTCCCTAGAAACGGCTACCGCGTCTCGGCGAGCGCGCGGAGATTGTGTTTTGTTTTCCTTTGATTTGACATAAATACAGCTATATATATGTACTCGCACCTTCGGACGATGCGAGGGAGTGCTGTGGCCGGCTTCGGTACTCGCTTCATCAAAGTAGTTAGATGGGGAATGTATAGTTAAATACATAACCGAACACTTTACACTGGTCACAAAATTGGATAGCGGTGATTATTTTGATTTGAAAGATTACTTGAGTAATCATATTCTTTGAGATCTATTCGCTGCAGTCTATTTAGTGTACCAAACTCGAACGAAGGATTGCACGATTACTACTCTTGTGTCTTGATTGCCTTTTACGATGTTAATCAATTATTGTAAATCGTAGATTGTGCGAAATGGATGCTTGTTGTGGGAAAGTCTAATCCTCTATTATCACACTTAATAATCTCAAGTTTGCCGATATCAATGCGTGGTGGCTTACATATGTAATGCGGAATTGCTAAGACGAAGGATATAAGTAAAGAACCAAAACTTCAAGACAAGACTTCATGATTGTTGGCATGAAGATCAGACGAGCAAACTAAAACCTCACATCAAACTTGACAATGCATTGCGATGCATGATATAGTTGAATGATGAGAATATAAAGAACCAAGAGTTCTAGACAAGGTCCCATGATCGGTGGCATGGAGATCAAACGAATAACTTAGTAAAGCTCATATACGAGATAGTAAACGAGGCCCGAATCGTTCTAACCAAATATAAAATATCCTGTCGAAGCTTGACTGCTTACTTTGTTTGTTACTCGTTGGACGACGTATACTGGAGATTTGTGATAATTCTATTACACTCAACTAACACCACAACCATTATCAGCTGATAGGACTTGAAGAATGTATGTGAGACAGAAAGAATCTGTGTGAGGTAGAATGAATGTATCAAGGGAGGGTCTGTTTTTATATAATTATTATATATATTCACACGATATACACTAAACCGTAAAAACTAACTTCGCGATAAACTAATCCAGGGGCGAGATCTCTTTTCTAACATTCGATAATATGCGGCTTTAGGCTCGTTTGCGTAAATAAGCGATCGTCCTGTGTTAGGGGATGAACATCAGAGGAGCTGTGATTTGATCTAAAGAATTTGCTAATGTTTGGTTCATAAGTGCATTGCTTTGCCTAACGATCTACGGTACTTCAGGAGATGTGCTATCATGGTGGGAGTGATAGTTGAAACCACAAGACATACATTCCTAAGTAAGTTCTAACCAAGAAAAGTGCTGGTACAAGACCAACGGATTGGCAACAGGGTTATTACACCGTAGCTCTCGTTTTGAGAATCTTGCACATAACTTCATGATTATCTTTGTATTAATCTGGCTTAAGCCTTTATCACATGAATCGATGGTCATCAAAAGTCGACTTTCTTCACACAAACATAAGGTTACACAAAACCTAGTCGGACGGGGCATGGCGAAGGAACTGTCCTACCCGGGGCTAGTTGTCATACACTTCAACAAAGTTTACCTTCCGTAATAATACACTTGAACGCGGTTCCTCTTCTAGGAACAACAGTAGGGTTTTCAATCTTTTAAATCATTCTTTAGAAGGACGATTGCAGTAATGTATTAGGGAACGTCTGTTTAGGATACCTAGGTAGTCGCTTGACGAGGTCGAGCTAGCGCGCGTGTTTAGCGCGCATTTTTTTTAAGAATTTATTTGTCAGCGTACAGCTCATTGGCTCGAAATTTTATAAGTTCAAGGTTATTTTAATTATTCTTTAATTTTAAAAAGGAGCTCTAGCACTGTAAATTATTTGGTTTAAAACACAACGTATGGAGAGTCCTAACCATTAATCAGATAGACGATCACGAAGGGCCAAATATGAATGTTTCGTATTGAAGTAGTATAGTGGTATAGTATAGTATACTAGCTTAGTAGGATATATTTATTTTTATTTTACAAATATTTAGGCAGGAAGGGAAAATGCTCACACTACCTACTTTGCCTTCGTACAAGACCTAAATTAAGATTTCTTTTACGCGAAAGTGCCGCCACTCTAGAAAAAAAATTATATTTTCTAAAGTAAGGCATCTAGTCTAGTAATATCTAGGTTTAGAATGTTTATGGATTACTGTTTTTTGCTAAAAGTAGCCACTTTTAGCTACTTTTAGGAACAAACAGTAATACATGAAACAGTATAAACCTAAAGTGGCCATGGCCAACATTCTAAAGCTAGATATTATTTTAAATACAAAAAAAATACTAGGGACCAAGATTTTATGCACAAGGGAGCACTTTTTTCTGAAAAAAAAGCCTTACTTTAGAATTTTTTTTTTTCTAGAGTGGCGCCACTGTTCGCCTAAAAAGACTCTTAATTACGGTCTTGTACGAAGGCTAAGTAGGTAGGCTACCAAAATAACTAACAAAACACAAAAAATAAAAAAAGGTATCTGCATTTTTTTGTGGAAACTTTGAAAAACCGTAAAAAATGCACAAAACGAAAATTGTTTTTTTTTGGTTTATCATCTTTAAAAAAAAAAGTAAAAGCAACACTTTTTAATTTTGTTGATAACTTAGGTAGCCTAACTACTTAGCCTTCGATCGAGACCTTAATGAAGGTTCTGTGAGCCTTAGATCTTTAACTGTAAATTTTAAAGTAGGCGGGGTCGACTTTTGCAAAAAAAAATAATTAAAAACATCATACTGAGAGGGGGGTGAGGCTGCGACCCCCCATGTGGGGTGTTTTCATCAATGAAATTGATCATAGAATACAAACTTAAAATTATGTTATAACTTCCCCGGACACACTGTATATGTATAGATTTATTATTACGCATTTGTTATATAAACAGTTTTAACACCCTCTATCCTACTTTGTAAAATATTTCAATGAGAAAAAAATTATAGAACTTACGATTCATATTTACTCTGAAGCAGCTCGTAGATCTTGGGCAGCATCAGCAGACATATGTCCAGGTTCCACAGCGACGGGCGGTGGGCCATGACGTTCAGGATGTCCAGTATCACGGACGTATCTTCTAATGCGATCACAGATTCAAGCGCTGACTTCAGGTTCTTATTGACTCTCACAGAGTGGAATATCTGAAACAAATACTCGATATATTGACACTTAAATACAGCCCAAGGCTGGCTAAGCCCCTTTGGATTAGAAAAAAAAAGGAAAATATCCTTGTAAGTCTTGTGTGTGTGTGTACCTGCAGCGCGCGCTGGCGAGCCACCAGCACGCACATCAAGGAGTCGTGGCCGCGCATCACGACGCCCAGCACCTCCTGCTCGCTGGGCTCCGTGTGTGTGTGTGTGTGTGTACCTGCAGCGCGCGCTGGCGAGCCACCAGCACGCACATCAAGGAGTCGTGGCCGCGCATCACGACGCCCAGCACCTCCTGCTCGCTGGGCTCCGTGTGTGTGTGTGTGTGTGTACCTGCAGCGCGCGCTGGCGAGCCACCAGCACGCACATCAAGGAGTCGTGGCCGCGCATCACGACGCCCAGCACCTCCTGCTCGCTGGGCTCCGTGTGTGTGTGTGTGTGTGTACCTGCAGCGCGCGCTGGCGAGCCACCAGCACGCACATCATGGAGTCGTGGCCGCGCATCACGACGCCCAGCACCTCCTGCTCGCTGTGGGCTCCGTGTGTGTGTGTGTGTATACCTGCAGCGCGCGCTGGCGAGCCACCAGCACGCACATCATGGAGTCGTGGCCGCGCATCACGACGCCCAGCACCTCCTGCTCGCTGGGCTCCGTGTGTGTGTGTATGTATACCTGCAGCGCGCGCTGGCGAGCCACCAGCACGCACATCATGGAGTCGTGGCCGCGCATCACGACGCCCAGCACCTCCTGCTCGCTGGGCTCCGTGTGTGTGTGTATGTATACCTGCAGCGCGCGCTGGCGATCCACCAGCACGCACATCATGGAGTCGTGGCCGCGCATCACGACGCCCAGCACCTCCTGCTCGCTGGGCTCCGTGTGTGTGTGTGTGCATACCTGCAGCGCGCGCTGGCGAGCCACCAGCACGCACATCATGGAGTCGTGGCCGCGCATCACGACGCCCAGCACCTCCTGCTCGCTGGGCTCCGTGTGTGTGTGTGTGTGTGTGTGTGTACCTGCAGCGCTCGCTGGCGAGCCACCAGCACGCACATCATGGAGTCGTGGCCGCGCATCACGACGCCCAGCACCTCCTGCTCGCTGGGCTCCGTGTGTGTGTGTGTGTGTGTGTACCTGCAGCGCGCGCTGGCGAGCCACCAGCACGCACATCATGGAGTCGTGGCCGCGCATCACGACGCCCAGCACCTCCTGCTCGCTGGGCTCCGTGTGTGTGTGTGTGTACCTGCAGCGCGTGCTGGCGAGCCACCAGCACGCACATCACGGAGTCGTGGCCGCGCATCACGACGCCCAGCACCTCCTGCTCGCTGGGCTCCGTGTGTGTGTGTGTGTGTATACCTGCAGCGCGCGCTGGCGAGCCACCAGCACGCACATCATTACTCGGGATCCTCAGGGTGGAAGCGGGCGAGTGAACGTGTGGAGCTTGCTTCACCGGTCACGTGCCCTACCCTTCCATTTTGATGATGCGCTGACTTCCACTGCGACCGAGCGGGTGGGCAGGTTGCGGATGGCCCGTATGCGTATGTCGTAATCCAAAGTGACCCGGACAATGGAAGGTTGAATGTGGTCAACCCCCAGATCACAATCATCTCACCAACCCAGCACCTAATCCCAATTTCCTCTACCCATCCAAACTCCAATCCCTCTCTCCCACTTCCTTCACTTTCCTGGAGGAGTAAACCTTGACCCCAAAAATCCCTAAACCAAGGTGTGATCAACCGTGCCGATGGTTGCGTGGCTGAGAGGGAGCTCAGTCGTGAACGGTGGACCTTGGGAACAGGCGAACCACAAGGTTTCTATAGCCTTATCCCTGCAAGCGGGGCTCTGCAGGGATGGACCTTTAATTCCCTAGCTACTCGTGGGACCAATATGAAGAAAGCCACAATTTCAAAAAATATTTGTTTTAACCCGGAAGGGAAACCAACTCACGCTTCGACGACGACGAAAGTTGACCCGTTGAAGCGAATGAGCAAACTAGGTGAGGGACCGGCCAAGTCCGATCCACCGAAACCTCAAGCGACGTCAATGGATGGAAAGCCGAAAGGAGATCCATCCTCGATGCTCGCAGTGGCGGAGGTGGAGAAGGCGGAAGCTGGAACCACATCCAATACAGTAAGGAGCACTGCTGAGAACGAGACGACATCTGTCGAAGCGACCCAGCAAGTGACTTCGATCTGGGAAGACAGGTGCAAGCCTGCCCAGCCAAACAAGAAGAAGACTGGACAAAGGAAGAGGCAGAGGCAACGTCTGATGTTGAACAAACAGAAGATCGCTTCTGCAGACTTCCCTAACATACGTAAGGAGGGAGCTGGGGAGACCTCCAAGGAAGCCCCAAAGCCGCCCACATCGCAATACACAACCCAGGCGAAGCAAACGAAGAGGGCTCGCCTGGACAAAACCATCTCTCCAAGAGGAGATTCGAAAAAACTGCGGACGGATGCTCCGACGGAAAGACCGAAATCATCCTCCTACGCAGAGGCTGCAGCGAAGGATCTGACGGTGGCCATTACAAACAAGCGCACCGGTCATCTGACGCAGCAGGAAGCGAAAGATGTTGAGGAAACGATCTCCCAGGCGATTATTAAGGAAGCCATCCTGGCCGATCCTGACACGTCCTCGGAGCCACCAGAGTTTCAAGGGAAACCCAGTTTCGTGGATGGCTACCTGAAACTGTGGTGCTGTAACGCCAAAACCAAAACTTGGCTACACAAGATGCTGGATGGAGCTACTCTGACCAGTGGTGACAAACTCGTCGGCAAAAGGGAGGATGAGATGATCCGGAAGGTCAGGTGTGGATTGCTCATCCCGACCCTCGCAGTTGACCGAGCAACGATCGGACGCGTCCTCAGCTACCAAAACCCATGGGCAGAGGTGAAACAGTGGACGCTCCATCAGTGCGTACCTCTGGCGAAGAGAGGGGCCACACTTCTGGTGGTGGGCATTCCGGAAACTGCTGTGCCGGCTGTGCTGGAAAGGGGTAGAAAACTGAGCTACTGTGTGGGCTCGGTCTATATCCGTTTCCAGCACAGTGGGGGGCATTTCCGGGACGTTCCGCCCCAGAAGAACCAACCCGAAGAGAAGCTAGAAGAACCGAGGGGTACACAGGGAAGTAGGGCGTCAACACCGACGGAAGAAGGTGTAACCCCTGCTCCCATAGAAAACAAAGATGCAGAAGCGGAACCAGACGCCGATTTCGACCTCAGTACGGAGGATATCCTGCTGGGGATGGAGGAGGAGCAAGGATGCCTCCTTATCAGTCGGCTGGACCTAAAAGGAACTGGGGAGGAGGGGACATCTAAAAATGACCCCCAACTCCTGTAAGGTCCTTCAGGTTAACCTCCAGCATAGCGAAACCGCGACGGCTCAACTTCGAAGATGGCTGGAGGTTAACAACACCACAATTGCCCTGATCCAAGAGCCGTGGGTCAGGGGCACACACATCAACGGCCTCTGCAACCTTGGAGGTAAACTTATTTATAACAATACACAAAATAAACCCAGATCTTGTATTTACATATCTCGTAACATAATGGCACAAACTCTAACTGACTTCTGTTCCAGAGACGTGTGTGCCATAACCATAAAACTTCTCAGAACTGAACAATCAACTCTGCCTGAGACTGTGCTCGTCTCAGCCTACATGGCGGGAGAGGACGACCCACCGCCAGCACTGCTGGCCGACCTGATAAACCACTGCGAACGCCAGGGGCTGGAGGTAGTAGTATCGGCGGACTGCAATGGACACCACAACCTATGGGGAATGACCAACAACAACGACAGAGGTAACGTATTAGTTGATTACTTAGTAACTACTAATCTTGATATCCTTAATTTTGGAACAAAACCGACCTTCGTCACTCGAAGGTCTAGTACCATAATAGATATTATTCTTAGCCCCAAACTAATAGCACAGAACATAACCAACTGGCATGTCTCGGACGAGCCATCTTGCTCAGACCACAGATGGATTCGCTATGACCTAACCACTGAAATACAAACACCAATACCTAGAAGAAACCCCAGACGAATAGACAAAAATGCGTTCATAGAAGCACTCAAGACTAAGCTGGAAAATGAACCTTGTAGTGCTACTGAACCGTGCACCAGAGAAACACCTGAAATCCAAGCTGAAACGCTTACCAAACATATAATTGAAAGCTACAATGGTTCATGCCCCTTATCAACTCCAGCTGCTAGGTTGAAGGACTTGGGGTCTGGATGGTGGGGACCTGAACTCGAAAGACTACGGAAAAAGATGAGAAAGCTTTTTAATACAGCTCACAATACAAAATCTGAAACTGACTGGGACAGATACGCGACAGTAAGAAAAGAATACAAAAAACGTCTAAGATACAGGAAAGCTACTGCGTGGCGTAACTTCTGTGACGACATCACGACCAACCACACAAGCAAACAGAGTTAGGAAAGTTCTATCCAAACAACAAAACCAACTGTTAGGCACACTGCGCAGACCTGACAATACCACCACAAGCACTCCCGCGGAAACTGAAGGCCTACTAGTAGAGACTCACTTCCCAGGCAGTGTGGTCACACAAGTATCGCAAGACGAAATGGTAGACGAAAAACTCCCATCCGAACACGAATGGCACACAGCCAGACATATCACAGAACGGAACAAAGTTGCCTGGGCAATCAGAAGTTTTGGTAACTACAAATCGCCGGGCCTTGATGGGATCTTTCCTGCCCTTCTAAAGTGGGGTGGAAACATTCTCCTTGATCACATATGTAAGCTGCTATGCGCCTGCCTAGCGCACAGTTATATCCCTACAAAATGGAGAGAAGTAAAAGTCATCTTGATACCAAAACCTGGCAAAAGTGATTACTCAGACCCTAAATCACACAGACCGATAAGCCTGACATCGTTCCTGTTAAAGATACTTGAAAGGCTATGCGACAGAGAACTGAAAGATACAGCGCTGAAAACGATACCAATTGATGACAACCAACATGCTTACAGTCAGGGCAAATCAACCGACTCTGCTCTACACGCAGTAGTGAGCACCATTGAAAAAGCCCTGGAAAATAACAACTCATGTCTAGGCACCTTCATTGACATCGAAGGAGCTTTTGACAAAACAAACTTCAGCAGCATCAAGATAGCACTGATGCGTCACAAAACCGAACCACTCATTATAGAATGGATAATGAACATGCTCAGAAAAAGAGTCATAAAATTGTCGGAGAGCGCAAACCACCAAGCCGTTGTAATAAAAGGATGCCCCCAAGGTGGAGTACTCTCCCCTCTTCTCTGGAACTTGGTGGTAAACGACCTGATAACAAAATTAAATCAAAAGAAATACAAAACAATAGGGTATGCCGATGACCTAGTTATACTAGTCAGCGGACTAGTTACTAGCACCCTATGTGAAGTGACACAAAGCGCCCTAAACATAGTACAGGATTGGTGCATAGACAATGAACTATCAGTGAATCCGAAGAAAACTGAAGTAGTTCTATTTACAAAGAAACGAATTCCAGGTAGGCACAAACCACCAGCACTATTTGGAACTCAACTAAAACTGTCAACGGAAGTCAAATATCTAGGTGTGATACTTGACAGCAAACTAATCTGGAATAGCCACTTGGAAAACAAAATAAACAAAGCTACGGTGGCTTTATGGCAATGTCTAAGAATGATTGGGAAGAAATGGGGACTGGCCCCGCATATCAATCTCTGGCTTTACAAAATGGTGATCCTCCCTATGATCAGCTACGAAGCTGTTGTATGGTGGACCAGAACAAAACTTGCCTGTGCAATCAATAAACTACAGAAAATGCAGAGACTAGCGTGCATGGCAATAACAGGGTTTATGAAGACAACTCCAACAGCTGCCCTGGAGATATTGCTTGGACTAACGCCACTGCATCTACAAATACAACAAGAAGCGGGAGCCACGGCGCTGCGCTTAAAGAAGCTAAACCTTTGGAGTAAATACACAACATCCCACACAAAAATATATGACTCGCTAACAGCGGGGGAACCACTGTTTGAGGCAATGACAGATAAGATACCGATGACCTTGGCCTTCAGCAAACCTTATAATATTCTATTATCAGAGGACCACACAGAGAGGACAGATGGATCTAAAACCAACTCAGGAACAGGATGTGGTGTATTCTCAGAAGATCTTAACATACACATCTCAAAACCCCTAGGTAAACATGATACTGTCTTCCAAGCAGAATGTTTGGGCATTATAGAGGCTGCAAACGCGATCCAAAGAAGACATGTAAAAGACATAAACATAAAGATACTATCGGACAGTATGTCAGTACTCCAAGCTCCAAGAGCGACAAGATCAACTCTGGACTAATACATGAGTGTCATCAACAGCTGACTAGCGCATGTAGAAACAACAATTCAATCACTTTACAATGGATAAAAGGACACAGCGGCTCAAGAGGAAACGATGCGGCGGACGAACTGGCCCGAAGAGGCTCAGACACTCCTCCGCATGGGCCTGAACCTATAGTACCCCTGCCATTCAGCTGGCTGCGCAGCCAGATGAGGAAGCGTATCAGGACTTTGCACCAGGACTGGGAAAGCGCCGACACGTGCAAACACTTTAAAGAAATTATACCAACGCTCGACAATAAGCTTACAGCCAACGTCTTGAGGCTTAAGAAACCCCAACTAAGGAAGTATGTTGGGTTGCTGACCGGGCATAACACTCTTAATAAACATATGTTTACTCTAGGCATCACTGACAGTCAGAGATGTGACTTATCTAAGATAAAAGTATCTTAAATACAGATACAAGATACAAAATACGTATCTTCAATCTTGTATTATAGTAGTAGAATTATTTATATAGTATTATTGTAGTAGAAGGAGATAGATTAATTAACATCCATATCCTATAGAATAGAGTCTATTCAATAGACTATAGCTAAAAAATATTCCCAAGAATTCAAAATAGCGATAGGCTTTAATTATGTAAATGTTAATATTTATTTATTTCTTTATGTAATATTTGATACTATTGCTAGTGCTATTTTGAATTTTTGCGAATATTTTAAAAGTGGCTGCAACAAAAAAAAAATTGTGCATTTTTTTACGGTTTTTCAAAATTACCACAAAATATGCAGATGCTTTTTTTATTTTTTGTGTTTTATTGTTAGCTTTTGAGTTGTTCTCCAAAATGGTACTAGATTTATTTCTTTACGTCTATTACTTCAGAAATTATCAACTACCAAAAAGACCCTTCGCTTTTACCTTTTAATTTAAAATTTCAGTTTAACCCATTTTTTATTAAAAAATAAAGTCAATATTTAATTAATTTGTTAGTTATTTAGGTAGCCTACCTACTTAGCCTTCGATCAAGACCTAAATTAAGAGTCCTTTTACGCGAACAGTGACGCCACTCTAACTCTAACACAAATTTTTGTTTCACCCACATAAAAAAAAAGTAAAGGCAATACTTGGTTATTTTGGTAGTAACTTAGGTAGCCTAACTACTTAGCCTTCGATCGAGTACTTAATGAAGCTTCTGTGATCCTTAGATCTTTAACTGTGCATTTAAAAGTAAGAGAGGACGACATTTGCAAAAAAAAAACATCATACGGAGGGGGGGGGGGGGGCTGCGACCCCACATTTGGGGTGTTTTCGTCGATAAAATTGATCATAGAATAAATACACCCTTAAAATTATGTTATAACTTTCCCGGACACACTGTATAATGTTGTTTGTCCAATATACGAAATGAACGCAATTTACTCTTTAAAAAAAACTCATAAAAAAAGTTATGTAAAAAGTATTTTATCTATAAAAAAGTATCTTCAAGATACGTATTTTGTATCTTGTATTTCAGATACTATTTTAGAAAGGTATTTGCATCTGGTATCTTAAAAACTTATTTAAAAAGGTATTTGTATCTTGTATTCAGATACTTTATTCAAGGTATCTTGTACATCTCTGCTGACAGTCCTACGTGTAGGGCTTGCATGGAGGCGGACGAAACTACCAAACACATTCTACTAGACTGCAAACAGGTAGAAGTATACAGACGTAAGTACCTAGGGTTCCCAAGCACCGTACGCGAGGCAGTAGGCAACGTGAAAGCGCTGCTGAGCTTCGTGGAGGAGCTGGGGTGGTTAGAGTAGCGCTACCCCTTTTTTACGCAAAATAGGCACGATAGCTGTCAAATTGCGGAAACTCGCCCGTAAACTAAACTAAACTAAACATCATGGAGTCGTGGCCGCGCATCACGACGCCCAGCACCTCCTGCTCGCTGGGCTCCGTGTGTGTGTGTATGTGTGTGTATACCTGCAGCGCGCGCTGGCGAGCCACCAGCACGCACATCATGGAGTCGTGGCCGCGCATCACGACGCCCAGCACCTCCTGCTCGCTGTGGGCTCCGTGTGTGTGTGTGTGTACCTGCAGCGCGCGCTGGCGAGCCACCAGCACGCACATCATGGAGTCGTGGCCGCGCATCACGACGCCCAGCACCTCCTGCTCGCTGTGGGCTCCGTGTGTGTGTGTGTGTACCTGCAGCGCGCGCTGGCGAGCCACCAGCACGCACATCATGGAGTCGTGGCCGCGCATCACGACGCCCAGCACCTCCTGCTCGCTGGGCTCCGTGTGTGTGTGTATGTGTGTGTATACCTGCAGCGCGCGCTGGCGAGCCACCAGCACGCACATCAAGGAGTCGTGGCCGCGCATCGCGACGCCCAGCACCTCCTGCTCGCTGGGCTCCGTGTGTGTGTGTATGTGTGTGTGTACCTGCAGCGCGTGCTGGCGAGCCACCAGCACGCACATCATGGAGTCGTGGCCGCGCATCACGACGCCCAGCACCTCCTGCTCGCTGGGCTCCGTGTGTGTGTGTGTGTGTACCTGCAGCGCGCGCTGGCGAGCCACCAGCAAGCACATCATGGAGTCGTGGCCGCGCATCACGACGCCCAGCACCTCCTGCTCGCTGGGCTCCGTGTGTGTGTGTGTGTGTACCTGCAGCGCGTGCTGGCGAGCCACCAGCACGCACATCATGGAGTCGTGGCCGCGCATCACGACGCCCAGCACCTCCTGCTCGCTGGGCTCCGTGTGTGTGTGTACCTGCAGCGCGCGCTGGCGAGCCACCAGCACGCACATCATGGAGTCGTGGCCGCGCATCACGAGTCACGACGCCCAGCACCTCCTGCTCGCTGTGGGCTCCGTGTGTGTGTGTATGTATACCTGCAGCGCGCGCTGGCGAGCCACCAGCACGCACATCATGGAGTCGTGGCCGCGCATCACGACGCCCAGCACCTCCTGCTCGCTGGGCTCCGTGTGTGTGTGTATGTATACCTGCAGCGCGCGCTGGCGAGCCACCAGCACGCACATCATGGAGTCGTGGCCGCGCATCACGACGCCCAGCACCTCCTGCTCGCTGGGCTCCGTGTGTGTGTGTATGTATACCTGCAGCGCGCGCTGGCGAGCCACCAGCACGCACATCATGGAGTCGTGGCCGCGCATCACGACGCCCAGCACCTCCTGCTCGCTGGGCTCCGTGTGTGTGTGTATGTATACCTGCAGCGCGCGCTGGCGAGCCACCAGCACGCACATCATGGAGTCGTGGCCGCGCATCACGACGCCCAGCACCTCCTGCTCGCTGGGCTCGGCGCCGCCGCGGCCGCCCCGCGCGCGCCCGCCGCCGCCCGCCACGCCGCCGCCGCGCTACACATGATGACACATTACATTACTTATTCAATACACTCATTTCAACGGCAGCTGAGGACGGAGGGTGTCCACTACTTTACGTTCGCGTTCCGTTCATTATTGTTATCGCCAGCCTTCAAGGTTAGGTTACGGTAATCATAGTGATACTAACAATACATAACATCTGTAAACTTCTACCTATAGATATATACCTTAGATGCATGGCATTAAGGTACTTTGAGTGTTGCGCTTCGTAATCTTCTACTAGTTCATGTTGCCCTTGTACTTAGTAAATTGTATCACAAGGGAGACAAGGAATATTTTTTACGGCGAGGGCGCTTTTTTGAATCCAGAGCGAAGGAGGAATGGATTCTAGAGTAGAATACCGAGCCTAGAGAGGGATTCTTTAGTAGAATCCCGAACGTAGCGAGGTATATTCAAAGTACGTCGCCCAAACCAAAAATATTTTGCTTCCGTGTGTTTCATCACCCACTATAAGAAAATTATATATTGTTATTAATTTAAAATAAAATGAGGTATAACAACTAAATTCAAATTAAATGGTATCTGATAAGAAAACAACTAAAAATTATTTTTACATTCGGTAAATTTTCGGGATTATCCATCACATTTCTTGCGGCATTTCTACTACTTTTAGGACTTAAGATGACTTTATTGTAATATAACTCAAATTAAAAAATTAAAAAACCCCCGACACAGTCAGACCCCTGATTAACTTAATTAGAACTAGAGCTAATCTTCTTAAAAAGATCATGGTTGCCTTACCATATACTTTCAATATCATTAAAGTAACACAGTACCAAATTTCAAATCGATAGGACATATGAAAGGTAGTCAGGTCCCCTCATCCACTATTATTTAAGAGCTGATCATCTTCAAACGGCAGATCAGGTTATGGTTACCTTACCATATGCTTTCAATATCATTGAAGTAACACGGTACCAAATTTCAAATCGATAGAACATATGGAAGTTAGTTAGATCCCCTCATCCACTATTTAAGAGCTGATCATCTTCAAACGGCAGATCAGGTCATGGTCACTTTACCATATACTTTCAATATCATTGAAGTAACACGGTACCAAATGTAAAATCGATAGGACATATGGAAGGTAGTTAGATCCTGTCATCCACTATTTCAGAACTGATCATCTTCAAACGGCAGATCAGGTAATGGTTACCTTACCAAATACATTCAATATCATTAAAGTAACACGGTACCAAATTTCAAATCGATAGGACATATGGAAGATAGTTAGATCCTCTCATCCACTGAGCTGATCATCTTCAAACGGCAGATCAAGTCATGGTTACCGTACCATAAACTTTCAATATCATTAAAGTAACACTGTACCAAATTTTAAATCGAAAGGACAAATGGAAGGAAGGTGATTCTCTTATGCATTATTCAAGAGCTGATCATCTTCAAACGGCTGATCAGGTCATGGTTACCTTACCATACCATATTTGATGATTTAATATTAATAGGAGCTTATTTTGAAAATTCAAGTTTCTAGTGTCAATAGATTTAAGCGATAAACTTGTTTTACCCTGTATAAGAACTTAAGAATTCAGGGGCAAAAAAAAAAAAAAAAAAACTACTTGTACTTTGTATGATGTTTTTAATGCAAAGACAATCTACAGTGTAAATTTAACATTCTGAATCCAGACGTTTAGAAGTTTCATACACACTGTTACACCCTGTATACGGCGTCCCGTTTTTTTTGTAATTAGCGCCCCCAACAATCTAGAAACATCACCCATTTCGAATCAAAGAGAATCTACAGTGTAAATTTCAACTTTCTAAATCCAGACGTTACACCCTGTATACGGTGTCCCGTTTTTTCGTAATTAGCGCCCCCAACAATCTAGGAACATCACCCATTTCGAATCAAAGAGAATCTACAGTGTAAATTTCAACTTTCTAATTCCAGACGTTACACCCTGTATACGGCGTCCCGTTTTTTATTCGTAATTAGCGCCCCCAAAATAATCTAGAAACATCGACCATTTCAATTTCTAAGAAAAATAATGAGCGATTTCCGTTTTTCATACAAACTTTAACACCCTGTATCAAGGCTTTCAGGACTAATAAACGCAGTTTTGATATCATATTTGATGTTGTAATATTATAAGGAGCTTACTTTGAAAATTTCAAGTCTCTAGTGTCATTAGTTTAGATTTTAGCAAAAAACATATTTCACCCTGTATAAGACCTCAGGGGCAAAATTAAAAAAAAAACTAAATCATTTGTGATGTTGGTGATATAAAAGGAATCCACAGCCTAAATTTCAACATTCTAAACCGAGTAGTTTTGGAATTTCATACAAACTGTTACACCCTGTATACGGCGTCCCAGTTAAGTTATCCCAAATTCCCGTCTTAGCGGGTGCTTACGTCACGTAAAGAAGCTACTGTCCAAATTTCATCTTTCTATCTTCAGCGGTTTCGGCTGGACGATGATGAGTGAGTGAGTGAGTAGATCAGTGGTATTTGGATTTTATATACAGGGTGTTTCTGACAAGGGGGTAATAAATGCAAGGGCAGGTATATAGCGTATAATTAAGTCGTTTTGCGGTGGAAAAAAATTGTAAGTATTTTATTTTATTTGTTATGAATTTTTTTCGCTTGTCAATCTTTCCCTTCACTAGTACCAGGAGCAAGAAAAACAGCTGATTATGAACTTGGTTGTCCTAAGCAGTGCTAAAACGGCAATGACCCCATTAATAATTCCTAGTCTATTCGGCCTTCTCATTGGTGCATTAGAACAGTGCTATAAGTTCAGCAACCCCGCTATCGCTATGATTGGTTAAGACTTTTGAATAAATTAAAATTTGCCACGCCTCCTCATTCTCAGATAATGGGTTCCGAATGTATTAATTTTTTCAAGGTTTATGTTGTACCATAGCAATCAACCCATTTTCTTTTTAAAATTTACTTTTACGTATGCTTTAAGTTGACTGGTAAGGTTGACGTGCAGTCTACTTTAACATGTTTGTAAAAAATTCAACAACCCAATAAGTTATGACAACATAACGGAGCTTTCAATTTCTATGGAAAAAAGGTTTCAAACGATTTCAGTAAGGAATACGAATTGAATAATATCAAAAAAAACTTAATTGGTTCCTTAGAATTTATTTTTATCTAGGGTTAATTTATTTTATTTTTTCATTTAACCATTCGCCTAATTGTACATACAAATACTTAACGTTTGTACTAGGAATGCATAAACAAGAGGGATCGCAATTCAGGGTTCAAAACTTTACGAAAGGAACGGTAAATGAGCGAGACAGTCAACGAAAAATTTTCACGCAAATTGTTAACACATTCACCGCGGCTATGGTGGTCACCGGTGAGTGAGTACCACTAAACTTTCCTCAATTCCGTCCCGAGTGACCGTAGTTACTATCCGTCGAATTTCCCTGTAAAGGCGGTAACTCTCGGTATGGCGCGAAATTCAAATTTTTGCGCGTTTTTTAATTATTCTGGCGAAAGTATTAATTTTTAATAAAGTTAAAATGAATTCGCGTATGTAAAAAACCATCTCCCACATTGTAATACAACGTTTTTGGAAGACAGACCTACTGATTTTGTGTCTAAGGACATAAATTGATTTTTGGCTTTTATATCCTTAGACACAAAATCAGTAGGTCTGTCTTCAAAATACGTTGTATTACAATGCGGGAGATGGTTTTTTACATACGCAAATTCATTATAACTTTATTTAAAAAAAATTCTTTCGCCTTAATAAATACAAAACGCGAAAAAATTTGAATTTCGCGCTATAGCGAGAGTTACCACCTTAACAACCTGTTGACATTGACGGCCGCAGCTCCTCGGCCTTCGATTTTATTAAAACTTGCCAATCTCTGTTTGTCTAAGGTTTATTTGTATTTTATTCTCTATGAAATAAGCTAAAAACCCCAGCCAATATTTTAAGCTTGTATTTTAATTTCAATAATTTTAATACATTACTTTGATAGGTTATTTACGTGGTGTATTGTTATTTTTACGGTCAGCTAACTAATAATACTAATTCAATAAGAAACAAAGTTTTGCCTTTTTTAAGCCAAAACAATAACTACCCATTGACTAAGGTACATTTTGGCTTTTGCTTGCCTTATCTTTCGATATTTTTTAATATTAATAAGAGAAAAAAGCTCATTCATACTAAACCGAAATAAAATAACGCTTGTTAGTGTTAAAATAATATCTTTTGGTATAATTGCTCAGTGAGTTGTAAAAAATTACAATATTATTAGGTACTGTAATTACAACTCACTGTTCAATGTAATTGTTTGTTACACGAACCGAGCGGAGTACCGCGGCGCGCAGCGCCGCACGCCCTGCCGCGCGACGAACGTGTTAAATACCAGGGTGCAATAGCAAGGGGTGCTAGTCAGATAACCTCCACGCGGTGCACCCCGGGCAACAGCGGACGATCACACTTTTCGTTTCTCGTTTGGTGTGATCGTCCGGTGGCTGATAATCTGGCGGGAGTGGCGCTCCACATGCTCTCTGCCCTATCAGAGAGCATAGTGTGAGTTGAGAAGGCGAGCGGGGCTTGAGACTTCCACCACGGCGTACTCCTCGGCGCCGTGGGGGGACTAACAAGCCCTGCTGAACGAGGAGGCAGAAGAGAGGAGGAAGAAGTAGGAAAGGAGATGCGGAGATGGCGGCGAGATGGTTGCGGGAGTTGGGAGCCCCCCAATGGCGCGCCCACGTGGAGATTGATGGCTCGGCTGATGAGAAACTCTGCGCTAGTAAATGCCGGGAATGGCCTGCCCTCGGTCGGCTTGATGACTACGTCGCCGACCGTTGGATCACAGATCCACCCGGCTGATCTGAAGACGCAGGGGAGTAGATGCCGGGCTGTCACTTCTCCACGCTTTGCGGTCGGCTTGATGTCGCCGTCGCTGCCGCAATGGGCGTGCCGATGGGGCGCTCACAATGCCCCGTAGGAGAGGGTGGCAGTGTCCTACCTAGGGCACTGTCACACACGATCGCTGGGTGCTGCGGCCAAGGCGGAACGGCTGGTAGCACCTGGCGGTCGAGGAGGAAGGAGCGGGGACTTGCAACTGCCACCACGGTGTTACTGACCACCGTGGGGGGAGTGACAAGCCCTGCTCCCGCTCGACTGCCGGATGGGGCGGTCGAGGAGGAGAGCGGGCGGGGCCTCAAAGGTCCCACCACGGTGGACCACACACGCCGTGGCGGGGCCGAAAGGCCCCGATCCGCCCTGCAGCACCGCTGCAGGACTCCGGGGTCGTTGGGTGCACGAGGCGGGGGCCTCGTGTAGTCATATAACGGCCCCGAGAAGGACGACGGAACGAGGTGTCCAGTTCCGTCGTCGGGCGTAGGAAGAGCCATCCGCGCTCAGGGGGGACTATCACCACCTGTCCCCCCGCGAAGAGGCTTCACAGCCGATGCTGGAGGGGGTCGCGGAGTTGAACATAACGATCGAAAGATCACCCGTGACCCCCTTGCTAACAGCCGAGGAGGACACCGGCGGGGTTTTAGTGGGTGCGAACCCCACATAACCCTGCGGCTCCCCCCGGGGCTGCAGGGTACTCGTTAGGAGTTTCCCCGCCTTAAAAAAAAAAAAAAAGGGTGCAATAGCAATAACTAAAAGCTTTTTTATTTTAGTTTTCACCAAACTGTCGTCGCGCGTGGTTGTGTTGTTGCTGTGTAGACGTATTGTTTTCTTTTGCGATTTAAAGTGCTAAAGATGGCTGACTACCACCAATGCGGAATTTTACGAGATGATGATGTGCGTAGGACGTTGTGACGGAAATCCCGCAGCAGCCCGTCGCCTGTATCGGGCCCGGTTTGTTGAGGGTAGGGAAAGAGTTCGCGACCTACCATCGCTTGGTACCTTTATGAGATTGTCCCTCAACTTACATCGCCACCACGGTACACGGCCATGCAAGAAAGGATCGAGGTGGCATTCAGGACTGTGACAGACACCTCTCATGTTGCGCAGTGTCATGAACTCCACGTTAAGCCATACGATACTTTGCATCCAGCATGGTGGACACTTCGAACCCTTTTTGTAAAAAGTTTCCTGAACAAATTGATTAATAAATGAAGTGTAATTATGAAATTCAATAATGAAATAAAAAAATCCTAGATACTTTTTGACGATCGGTGATTTGAGTGTTGTGCATGGAATTTATATCGGATGCGAGCCGCGTCGTACACAACGAGATTTCGTAAGTAAATAAAATACAACATATTTCGTGAAGTTATCGTATGATGATAGGAAAATAAATCAGCCATTCTGTAATTATTATTTCATGCGGCATCTTTTTGCGGCACTTCTTTCAAAAGCGGCTACTTTAAAGAACTCTTTAAAATTTGCCGGTGTTTGTTTGAAAACGTCCCGTCCCGCGCGCCCGCCCGCCTCACCGCCGCCGCGGCCGCCGCGCCGAGCGCCGAGCCGAGCGCGAGTCGTGCGCGCGCGACCTTCGCGCGACCGACACAATGTCAAAGCTTGATTTTGGTAGGTAGAGGGTAGGTACTTGACTTGACAACTAGGACGGCGTAACAGATTAGTCGATGGTCTCGTGCACCCGAAACTGTAATACCAAACAACAAGAGCTATTTTAATGTACTAATTACGATTATTATTTAACGTTAGCTCTGGAACCACATCTTTTGTTAGCCGGCTTAAAAAAAAACTTTAACCGTACAACGTTGCTGGGGGTCAAGTTTATTAACTAAATTCGATCGACTTGTTATTGGCATCGACTCGTAATTGTCTTGTTAGCGACTTCGTAAACCATGTCTGTTTTATTTGGACGTGTAACAACGAGGTCGCTTACAAATACGCCCCGCAGTACCGGGCCGAAGAATAGGACTGAGGTATCCCCTGCCTGTCGTAAGAGGCGACTAAGAGGGGACCCCGGGGTCGTTGGGTGCATGAGGCGGGGGCCTCGTGTAGTCATATCACGGCCCCGAGAAGGACGGTGGAACGCGGTGTCCCGATTCCGCCGTCGAGCGTAGAAAGAGCCATCCGCGCTCAGGGGGGACTACCACCACTTGTCCCCCCGTGAAGAGGCTTAACAGCCAATGCTGGAGGGGGTCGCGGAGTTGAACATAACGATCGAAAGATCACCCGTGACCCCTTTGCCAACAGCCGAGATGGACACCGGCGGGGTTTTAGTGGGTGCGAACCCCACATAACCCTGCGACTCCCCCCGGGGTCGCAGGGTACTCGTTAGGAGTTTCCCCGCCTAAAAAAAAAAAAAAAGGTCGCTTACAATGCAATTACAAGTAGATCGAATTTAGTGAAGAGAATTACCCCCCTTGTGCTTAATACACCCTATTATCTTTGAGTGCCTAAGGTAGTTGTAGGTACCTATTGAATTCATAAAAACTACTAAAATATCAGCCTTCATTCGCGTTCTTTGGGGGAGGCCGATGTCCAGCAGTGGACGTCTTTCGGCTAAAATGATGATGATGTCAAAAATATCAGTTGTTTTGTAGTTTTATCATGATTTGCTTCGTTAAAAAAAATAGGTTACTTACCTGGAAGTATGGAAGAAATTACATTAGGCGGTAACTCTCGATATGGCGCGAAATTCAAATTTTTTCGCGTTTTTTTATTTATTCTGGCGAATATATTCATTTTTAATAAAGCCTTAAAAACGTAAACCTTAACAAAAAGGTTTGCCAATGCTGGGTGCATTAAATTTCTTGGTTATCGGTGTTTTAACATTTTTAATATTTGAAGCATTACGTAAGCACCTGCCGCTTCGTCTACCAGGAGCTCATGAAAAAAAAGGTCATCTTTGTTTTGACGAGTGTTAGGCGAGACCACGCCCCCCGTAAGGTCAACATCGGGTTCAAGTCGTAGTCAGAGATTGTTCACCGTACCAGACGCTCAGCTGGTGGCTTCTGCTAGTGCTTGCAAAAGTTAAAATAATTTTTAGTTTTGTATGAAAGTACAAACATTTCAAAGCTTGAGTTTCCAAGTATTTTAACCAGCAGGATAACTTAATTATACGCTAACTAACATCCCCTTCAATTTGTTACCGCCATGTCAGAAACACCCTGTATATAGATAGATACAAAAAAAATAAACGAAAATAGGTTCAGCCGTTTGGGCTCTACGATGCCACAGACAGATACAGACACACAGACACAGATACACGCGTTAAAATTATAACACCCCTCTCGGAATTTTCGTTCGGGGGTTAAAAAGGCGACCTAACAGGGATTAAAAAATACTTTTCATTTCACCGGCTCGAAAACACTACTTTTCGTACCTGTACACGTATTGAAAAAGGTGACACTTTATTGACTTTTGGATAACTGCTGGTAGTAGCCTACTATGGACACTCGGGGTTAATGTAGCTTCCTACCAGTGAAAGAATTTTTCAAATCGGTTCAGTATTTCCGGAGCCTATTTGTTACAAACAAACAAACAAACAAATCTTTCCTCTTTATAATATTGGTATAGATAAAAAATAAATAAAGAGCCAGAGGCGTACTGACGTCTCTGAAGTCTGAAGTCCGAAGTGCAATTTCGTGCATAATTTACCCGGATTTTTGTAAACCAATGTATTAAAAGAAATACGCATTGTTTTTATAGTACCACGTAAATTTATAGTTTATACTATTTTCGTCATTTTGAGTATCAACTTGACGGAAAAATATTTGTTTTTAATATCACAATCCTAAAAACTCCAGCGCTTTAACTTTCCCTATTTCGGTCGACTTTTGACATTTATAAGTATTTAAATATTTATGAATACTATAAATTGGCGTGCGTAAATCGATAAACATGTTCATAAATCAATACCAATATTATAAAGAGGAAAGATTTGTTTGTTTGTAACGAATAGGCTCCGGAAATACTGAACCGATTTGAAAAATTATTTCACTGGTAGGAAGCTACATTAACCCCGAGTGTCATAGGCTACATTAGATTTTCAAAAAAATTAGATATCATTACCTAAACTCATAATGTAACCCAAGGTGCAATATTTTTTCCGTTGTTTACATATTTTGACAGGTGGTTTGTTATTGTTGTTTGTTTTTTTTCCGGCCATTCTGGGCAGTCAAAAGAACATAGTCTATAGAGCCAAGTCTTTTGTAGTATCTTATATTCTATGGCGTAACGAAGTAAGCCGGGAAAGCTCGTATATTTATAAATATTTTGTTCTGCCAAATAAGCATTTCATATTTTGAAATTCGGTATTGCGTACGTAGGTATTGTGAAATTCGGTCTTATAATTTTCGATATTGTAGTAGGTACCCGTTTATATTATACTAATCCTCTGACCGATCCAAATATCGGCCGACTAAAATAATGGTGCGCGCGGGCTCTAAGAGGTACATAGGTTTCTGTAAGTAAAGGAACCTCGTGTGATCAAGCGTAACTCACAGGCAGGAACTCGTCGAGGTCGAGGCCCACGGAGCGGTCGGCGGCGAAGGGCACGAACTCGGGCTCCGGCTCGCGCTCCGGCTCGCGCGCCGGCTCGCGCTCCGCCGCGCGCGTGGGGTTGCCCCGCGGTGGCGGCTCCACGCGCGCTCTGGAACAAATATACCATTTAAAATAGAGAGAAGATAACCGTTTCTTTGTTATCATCTACTGATGTCTTCTAATATCATAATCTATCTCTAATCTCATAATTTCAGCCGTAGGACGTCCACTGCTGGACATAGGCCTCCCTCAAGGCTCTCCATCTGTACCGATCGCAGATGGCCTGCATCCAGCGTGGACCCGCAGCCTTGCGCAGAATACCTTCGTCTTCAGGCACTGAGGAATATTGGACGAGAAGACGTTGCTTAGTTTCCCGAACGCCGCCCATCCGAGCTGGATTCGGCGATTGACCTCCTTCTCGAAGTTGGACCTACCTAATTGGATGGTTTGTCCTAGGTATACGTACTCGTCGACAACTTCGAGAACCAAGTTCCCAACCATCACTGGGGTAGGCAGAACATGGACATTAGACGTGACCTTCGTCTTGTCCATGTTCATTTTAAGGCCCACCTGTTGGGAGACTCGGTTGAGGCCTTCGAGCATCGTGCTGAGTTCCTCCATCGACCTTGCCATGACTACGATGTCGTCGGCAACCCGAAGGTGAGTGATGTATTGAATACATCAGTATCTTATATTCTATGGCGTAACGAAGTAAGCCGGGACAGCTCGTTTGTGTATAAATAGTTAACGTTACAAACGGTTTATATATATTTTTATTTTTAAAGGCCTTTAATAAACTGACATGTCCAATAATGAGAATAATTTGAAAACTTCCTCTTTTCTAAAGTCGGTTATTCGATCAAACAGGTACAAAAATCTTCTCCTAAATATAAGAAACGAGCAGTCCCGTCTTACTTCGTTACGCTATAGAATAAAACTTTTCTTTTGACTGCCCAGAATGGGCGAATCAAAAAATAAACAACAACTACAAACCACCTGTCAAAATATGTAAACAACGGAAAAAATATTGCAGCTGTGGTTACATTATTTGAGTTTAAGTAAGGATCCCAAATTTTTTGAAAATCTAATATAGCCTATGTCACTTGGGGATAGTGTAGCTTTCTACCAGTGAAATATTTTTTCAAATCGGTTCAGTATTTCCGGAGCCTATTCATTACAAACAAACAAATCTTTCCTCTTTATAATATTGGTATAGATAGGTACTTTTCTGAAAACAGCATCAAAATAGGTTCAGCCAAACTCGAAATAATCATACGGACAATCATCAATATACTTACATTACAGTTTAAACTGAGAAACTCCCTTCTAGAAGTCGGTTCAAAAAAAATATCTTCAAATGTTTGGCTTGCCCCTCGTATAACTTTTCAGTATTGTTTTATTTTATTTTTAACTAGTCGACCCGGCGAACTTCGTACCGCCTTACCTATTACTATGTAGTGCATGTATTATACAATATAAACCTTCCTCTAAAATCACTCTATCTTTTAACAAAAACCCCATAAAAATCTGTTGTATAGTTTTAAAGATATAAGCATACATAGGGACAGACGCGGGAAGCGACTTTGTTTTATACTATGTATTGATAATATAAAATTAATTTAATTTAGTCTTCATTATATTTTTTTAAATTAAATAGGTAACTAAATAAACAAACCCAAATCATTAAGACAAATATTTTTCATCAAACTTAACGCATTTTGTTGCTTTTCAAGTAGTTTCAAAGGTGTGGGCGCGTTACATACTTTGTCCTTTAAAAATAAGCTTTACATACTATTTTAGGAGACACGTTCTGTTGCGGCTCAACTCTTAGAGCGTTGGGCCATACACAGATTGTGGCTTTACGCGTCCGGGGAAGTTAAAACATAATTTTAAGGGTGTATTCTATGATCAATTTCATGGACGAAATAACCCCATATGTGAGGGTCGCAGCCTTACCCCCCCCCCTCAGTATGATGTTTTTATTTATTTTTTGCAAGTCGACCCCGCCTACTTTTTAATTCACAGTTAAAGATCTGAGGCTTACAGAAGCTTCATTAAGGTCTTGATCGAAGGCTAAGTAGTAAGGCTACCTAAGTTACTAACAAAATAACCAAGTATTGCCTTTACTTTTTTTAAAGAGTAGGTATAACATTTTGTTTTATTTTTTTTTGCATTTTTTTACGGTTTTTCAAAGTTACCACAAAAAATGCTATACTTTTATATTTTTTGTGTTTTATTGTTAGCCTTTGAGTTGTTCTCCAAAATGGTACTAGATTTATTTCTCTACGTCTATTTTTTTCAGAAATTATCAACTACCAATAAGACCTTTCGCTTTTATCTTTTAAGATTTCAGTTTGACCCACTTTTATTAAAAATATAGTCAATATTTAATTATATTGTTAGTTATTTAGGTAGCCTACCTACTTAGCCTTCAAACAAGACCTAAATTCTGTACCTCAGAAGCATAACACTGTAATTGTAATTTTTGCGATTTTCACTTTTTGATGGAATCCTAATGTATTTGACGATGATTTCGAATGCGCTTACTCCCGTGGCCGTCTATCATATTTAGCCTGGAAGTGCCTTTTTTCGATTTGCATTATAGTGTAAATACCTTGCCTGTTGAGAAGCACTAAACTGTAAGGGCGTATACTGCTTTATGCTTCGAAGCAATTTTATTGCATAACATTGTAGGCACCATTATACAGTTTTATGCTTCTGAACTATATCCGATGCATAATACTGTAACTGCGCGGATACCGTGTTTTGCTTCGAAGCATTTCATGATGCATAACAGTGTATTTTTTTTATACCATTCAATTTAATCTCAATAAGAAGGCGTGGTTTAACGCAACTTTATATAGAACCTGCTACTTACGCGGGAGTTTCGTCTTAGCCGGGCATCAGAGAAAAAAAAAAGGGAACGAAAAATATATAAATTGTGTTTAGCATTCTTAATTCAGTGATAGCCATCGTGCACGGCAAAAAACACGGAATCCTCCCTAAAAAAAATAATGGTAAAACATAAAGTCCGTCAACGTATGCTTACTAATAGCCTCAAAACAACAACTTTCTGCAACAGTTCCATCAAAGATAGATTTTCAATAAGTGATATCTTGTATCCAATATTGAAAAAAACATTTTTGACTTTAGATTATACAACAGTTCCTCAGATCAGATCCCTTTATACAGGTGATCAACACGCGGTCACGCTAAAGCATGCAAACAGAGCTAAAAAAAGGTACACCAAAACCACAGTTTTGACGCTCGCGATAGATATAAACATGTTATTAAAGAACCGAATTAATTGATAATTGTTGTTTTTTTTGTTTATAACTAACACCAGCACAGAAACATGCTCCAATCCCAAAGCCTCGTCTTTCATTGCTTCTCTTGATCACTTTCAAGCCTTGAGGACTGTAGCGCACTGATCTGATCACGAGTGTCCTATTACATGCATCACTGCCAGGCAAACTAAATTAAAAATTAAAGTCTTCATTGATCATCCTACCATACAACCATTTTTTTGCAATACTTTCCTCAGAAAGTTTGTAGACTGGCCAACTCTGTTAGTGCCCAAATCCTTGGCACATGCTTTCATTGCTGATTTACCCTACTACAGCAGCAGAATATACATCTGTTTTTGATAGAGTTGCTGCAGCAAATTGCTTGAATGCTTTGAAAGTATTAAGAAACATTCATTCACAGAAACAATGCCTTTTACAATAAATATCCGAACAAAATTTGTGAATGTCTAAGAAAAATGTTAAGTACCTGTTCTGTTTTCTCGCACAGATCTACTTCAATTAGACTGTATTTAAGTTGCTTAATAGAAAAACCCTGGTTTCTCTTCCTACTAGCTACCACACCCCGAGATCATGAGTACACTTGTGAAATCTAATAACGTTAAACTCATGCTACGTCCATAAAGTTCAAACAATAAATCTTTCATGACCCCACTATGCGTGTGACTACAGACAAGAAAAGAGAAACTAGGGGTGTTTTATTTAAAAAGCTCAATGCAGTCTGAAAACCTCGAGGAAGCTCGAACTTCCTCGAGTTATACTACTAATCAGTGAGCCACTGCAGACTCAGAGCACAACAAATAATAACGTTTCGCCTACCCTCACACAATAGAATCCTGATACCAAAGTGCTAGGGACATAACTATGTATCATTCATGCAACAGTTACTTACGGACCCCACATGCTCCATATAATTTTATATTCAACCATTTCTTAATCTATCTCTAATAATGTTCACTACATAGGTCACAGATCCAGACAGACAGCAATTCAGACAGCATCAATGAAAACATGAAATTTCACTCTGAAAGTACAAAATATAAATTACTGACACAGATTTAGAGTTCTAAGGGTTTGAATTTAGGTTCTACAGTGTTTTTTAACAATAAAGTTGTTTATTGTACATTGTTTTCTTAATGAAAATACTGTAACTGACACCATTTCTTCCCGGTGTACAAAAAAAAACTTAGAAGCAATATAGTGTATGTGATGCATGTTTTAACAAAAGTACCTGAAAAACTATATTTTTTCATAGGACTTATTTTTCTAAAAATTGATTTGAATTAAGAGATAATTTCTCTATGTTATCAATTAAACTCAAGGTGATTGTAGCGTCTACTTTTGCGTCTCATTTGCGTCTGAAGTTGAAAAATATGCGATTTCAAACTTTAAAGCGCTCCCCTGTAAATTCAAGATTTGCGACTTACAGTGTTACGCTTCTGATGTACAGATTAAGAGTCCTTTTACGCAAACAGTGGTGCCACTCTAGAAAAAAAAAACTTCTAAAGTAAGGCTTTTTTTTAATTCTCTCTAGTGAATTAGATCTTGGTCCCTAGTATTTTTTAGTATTTAAAATAATATCTATGTTAAGACTTTTTGTATTACTGTTTGTTGTTAAAAGTGGCCTGGTACTAAGGGGAGGGTGAGGCTTCGACCCCCCAAATGGGTTGTTTTCGTCGATGAAATTGATCATAGAATACATCCTTAAAATTTTGTTATAACTTCCCCGGACACAATGTATATAAAAATTAATCGTGGTTCGTTATTTTCGCTAAGACTGGTGGAAGAAGAAAACTGGCTAAGAAAGGTGAGAAAATATAAAAAAAACTGCGAGAAAGCTGAAAAAAAAAACAACAATTTTATTTTCCAATCAAACCGTTCCTTTGTAAATTTAGCGCTTTTTGGTGTTTGACATAACGGTCAGTCGTAACCCATTATACAGGATGTATCTAATGGGCTCGATGTACAAGAAAATTTTGGGAAAACTGATTGTTGCTAAAAACGGCCACTTTTGGCAACAATCAGTTTCTTTCTGTGGTCTTTAACCTAAAAGCTATAAAACAATGCTCTAAAAATACTAGGCTGAATTATCTAGGGGAATGCTGTTTCACATTTTTGATATTTACCTTAGTTTAGAAGATATTTATTTTTTTCTCGAGTGGCGCTACTTTATCTGTGCTATGGGTCTTAAGTTTTTATTACTTTACGATATCGATAACAATACTTTAATAACGTTCAAATTTAGAACATCTTCTTAGAAAAAATATAAAAATATTGGATGGTGATTATCGACTCTGTCAATTTGACATTTCATTCGATATAAAAATCTTGCTCCTATATTTTTTCGAATCTCGAATTATTAAAATCTATTTTAGAATCAAAATCGACTCAAGTCTAGATTGTTTATGAATTAAAAAAAACCATAAGGTGTCAGTCATTTGTTTTGAACGAACTTCTAAAGATCAGCAAAAGTTAATTTAGGTGTAGGTTATTGTATTTTGCCGTGATTTCTAAACATATTGTAGAGAACTTATGATATTATAAAGCCTCGCCTTCGGCTCGTTTCATAAAACCTTACTCGTGTATTAGTGCCTCTTCCAGTCAAATAAATAACTATAATAAAATTAGATTGAATATAAACAAAATGAAGGGTAATGCAATAATAAGCAAACCTTGATGCTTCCGCTGAGGTCCTAGAGAAGGAAAGCGAGCGCGGCCCCAGCGCGGGCGGGCCCAGCGACATGTCGCTGCTGCTCTGTCTCAGTCCGCCGGCTGCTGCGAACCGAACATTCTTTTATTTGCCGAAAAAAGCTTCCGAAAATAAAACTTAGAAAATAAACCTTTTTCTCCTCCTAACTGGGTCCAAATAAATTACTAACTTGTTCCCCAAAAAACGAAAAAATTAAGTACTTACGTAATAGAAAAGTTTGAATTTAACAATTTAAGGTCATTTTATATTGGTTTGTTTCAGTAAGTATTTTAGTTTATAGAAAAATTTAAAGAATTATTGTAATTTAAGCAGTTAAATTAAGTATTTTTATGAGCACATTTTGAATTATTATTTAAATTAAAAGTACCTATCTTGATTAGGTTTTTTGTTGTATGAACGAGGTCAAGGTTTTTGTTATAAAAGCAGTTATGTTTATGTATGTAAGTAATAGCGCTTACACATGTGATTAGTAGACTTGGCCTCCTTGTAAGAGTTGTGCCGGAGCAGCGCGGGCCCCGCCGCCGCGTAGTCCCGCAGCGAGCCGGGCGACGCGCGCCCCGACTCTTTACTCTCCACCACCCCTAAATTAGTATGTCCATGAGTCACTTCACACACCATCAAAAGATTACTTTTTATCCAACCCGCTCGAAAAGTCAACTTTTTTGTTAGTGTTCTCAAGTCGTAAAGTGTCTTTCTTTATAGTGTTTCCGGCCTGCAGGCGCGAGTTTTGAATTTCTATACATTCATTATTTACCTGGTCAATTATGAATGTACTGAAATGCATTTTGTAGTAGAAGCAGTAGTTTTTTAATTTTTGTTTTAAACAAAGAAAACAAAAAAAGCTATTTAATCTATTGAACTATTATTACTAGCGTATGGAAACGACAACCGCGAACTGGATCTTGCGCAGTGCGTTGGAGCTAATTAGCTCCAACGCGTTTATTCGGTTGCCTACGCTCGAGGTGTTCACCCGCTTTCGCGTCTAAAACAAATATATGAGAAAATGCCGTCTTGCATAATGAATGGATGCACAATTCACTCCACTGGAGTTAAAAAAGACACCGGTGTGACTTATCATCGGTAAGTATACAAAACATCAATTAAAACTAGTTTTTTACATTATTTTCTAGTGTATTCCACGTTTCCGCCATTTTGTAAGAAAATACAGAGAGTAACTCGTACAGATAGGACACGTAGGAATTTATTGTTGGCTGTGACCTCCTCTTTTGTCTGACTTCGTCTGAGCGTCAGAATCTAACTAAATGTTTTTTTTTAAGTTATATAAAAATAATGCTAAATGACATTTATGGATTTTCATTTTATTTAAATAATTTATTTTTGACCAATTTCATTTTTAAACAAATTTTATTTTAATTTCAAAATAATTTATTTTCTTTTACTTCTTCAATTTATATTTTTTATTGCCAAGTCATAATTATCAAATTAAGTTTCGTAGGTTTAATAGCTGTGTTTGAGCTGTGCACTTTTGCACTATCATAATCCATGAGACGCGAGAGAAAGAGGAAGGGGGAAAAGGCGGACACGATTTTTGTTAGAGCGAGCGTCTCTATGCGTAGTAATTACAAAACATTGATTTAATCTGTGCATATGTGCCTAAACCATGAAAATTTAGCTATTATTACTAAATTTCTTCGGTTTAGGCGGGCCTGGCTCACTCACGCCCTGCAGTGCCGGGCCGAAGAAAAGGACTGAGGTATCCTCTGCCTGTCGTAAGAGGCGACTAAGAGGGGACCATGGGGTCGTTGGGTGCACGAGGCGGGGGCCTTGTGTAGTCATATAACGGTCCCGAGAAGGACGGCGGAACGCGAAGTTCTTTTCCACCGTTGAGCGTTGGGAAAGCTACCACGCTCCGGGGGGACAACCATCATGTCCCCCCGAGGAGAGGCTATACAGCCAATGCTGGGGGGGTCGCGGAGAATTCCACAGGCTCACCCGCGACCCTCCTGCTATCAGCCGAGAAGGGTTTTTAGTGGGTGCGAACCCCACATAACCCTGCGGCTCCCCCCCCCGGGCTGCAGGGTACTCGTTAGGAGTTTCCCCGCCTAAAAGGCCTGGCTCACTCCGCACTTTAGGTATAAACCTGCAAGTACGTGCGGCGGCACCGCCGGCGAGACCCATCAGCCTCGGGTTGCGCCGCCGCTCGCGCCCTGCTCGTTGCGCCGCACGCGTCTCATAATTTTCGCGCCAAGTTCTCGCAACCCTATAATTACTCGATGTCGTATTGTTCCTAAAATAGGTAGCACAAAGTACCGCAAAGTAGCACGGGTCATTATCGCATGAATATGCATTGCGGCTTTGGAGATATGAGTAAGAGAGAGATATTAACTCACGAGGTACGCAGCTAGATTTAATTTTATTTAAACGAATCCGTTGAGTGAGCCTTCTGTACCTGGTACTATTAGGTATTTTGTGGTTTAGGCACAGATTAAATAACATAATTTTTCTTTTCTTTGTTTGAAAAAAATTTAAAAAACTACTGCTGTTACATACTTCAAAATTCATTTCAAGCCTGTAAGCCAAAAGTCAATAAAGTGTCACTTTTTAAATACGACGGTGGTGTGGTGAAAAAGTGGTGTTTACGAGCGGGTGGAATGAAAACTACTATTTAACGCTATTTAGATTATTGCGCGTAGTTTCATATGATTTTTATATCGCCATCAGGCGCGTAATGAGAATCAGGGGCTTGCGACACTAGCTAGGTTAGTAGGATATGTGTGTACTTATGTAAAATAGGCTGGTTCTGTTTTATGGAGTTTTTTTTTATATAATAGCAATGATGTAATAAGTAACACAATATAAAAATTAAAAAAAATATACTGGGTGTTTCTGACAAGGCGGTAATAAATCAAAGGAGGGATTCAGCTCGCCATACCTAACAACTTTCCCAAAGCAACATGGGTCGAAATCTCAAAAAAAATATCAGCTGTTCCATACATTGGTTATATCAGCTGACGGGGTCAATGTATGGGACAGCTGATTTTTCTTTTGAGATTTCGACCCATGTTGCTTTGGGAAAGTTGTTAGGTATGGTGAGCTGAATCCCCCCTTTGATTTATTACCGCCTTGTCAGAAACACCCTGTATATTATGTTATACGAGTCAGGTCATCTAAACTAGACTCTTATAAACTAAACTAGAACTAGAGCTGATCATCTTCAAAATGCCACCTTACCATATACTTTCAATATCATTTAAGAAACACTGTACAGTACAGTGGCGGACTAGGAGGCCGTAACAGATTTGTCTATGGTGTCGTCAGCCCTAGACTGTATTACCAAAGAACAAGAGCTATTTTGCAATACGGAAAAACCAGAAGTGTTACGCCGACCGTGTCCGCCACTGTACCAAATTTAAAATCGATAGGACATATGGAAGGTCGTTAGATCCTCTCATCCACTATTTAAGAGCTGATCATCTTCAAAAGGCTGACCAGGTCATGGTTACCTTACCATATACTTTTAATATTATTGATGTAACATGGTACCAAATTTCAAATCGATCGGACATAAGGAAGCTAGTTAGATCCCCTCATCTCCGAGACTAGAAAAGAGCTGATGATCTTTATCAGACATGGCTAATAACACTCAGCCTGAAATTATATATGATACAAAAAAAATCGGTCGGGGGTTTTAATTTTTTTTATTTTAAGTTATTTATTGAAATATAGCCCCGAGTAATTGATCCACATTCCTACTAGAAAATAATTAGATTTTTACAACTTTAGCTATTGAATTGTTTTATTTAGCTTTATTTTAGGGATAATCCAGCAAGTATTGTACCACTATGAAATATGTATGAAATGAGCAAACTTTTAAAACTACTTGCCATGAAAGCTCAGTACATTTTTTTTCCGGTACAGCAGATTAAGTTGAACACGTATTTTTTTTAAATTATATTTACGTTGGGAGAAACGACAATTTTCTTCTAAACTAATGTAGATGACTTCAAATTTAAGGGTGTTTCCTCAAGAAGCGATATCGCTCGCTCGATAAAAGTTCGATAGCCAATATGAATCGCTCGTACATCTGAATGATGCAATTCTGTATCGTCGCGATATCGAGCCCAGTCCCGTATGTAGTGGGGGCTGGGCAGGCCCGTGCCCCGGGCGCCAAGATCAGGGAGGCGCCAAATTCACACTACAGATGAATCAAATCATGTGCTTGATGTGTAAAATCAACGAGCGCTCTAGCGCAGCGTAAGGTTAGCGCTCCAGCGTGACGCTATAGTGCCGTCATTTTGACAATCCTGGGTGACAAAGCATTTGAGTGAATTTTTAGCGAAATCCATCGAGTCAAAAAATATATTATCCTGGCCCGTTACTTGGCACTAATGGATGGTCTGACATGACTGTTTTGACATATTAATGCGGAAAAATTCAAAAGAGGTCAAAAGTGACAGAAAAAATCGACAAATGGTCGGTCATGCTACGGCCGCTGATAGGTGAAATTATACTCATAATAAAGGTAAAATTTAATATAACTGGGCAGGGGGGGCGCCATTTTTCAGTTTTGCCCCGCCTAAAAAAAATTGGAGATCCGGGGCTGTATCGAGCGCGCTGTCTGTCAGACGAAAACGTCAACGAAAACACTTTTGGGTGCCTACACCTACATCCATACATAGAAAAAAAAAACCTAGACACAACATATAAATAGAAAAAAATATATTTTTACCTTTGCATCGAATAGGCTCCAAAACTACTGAACCGATTTAAAAAATAATTTGACTGTTGGGAAGCTACCATATTCCTTTTTTTTTAAATGTGCTATACTAGCGCCACTTTGATAAATAATTAATATCTTATAAACCATGGCCGAAATAAAAAATATGCGTCTTTGACTCCTTAGATAATTTTGGTAAGATCTTAGAAATATTATTTTATTTGCCTAATGTGGCTACTTTAGTTTCATAAAATAATGAAACTAAAGTAGCCACTTTAGGCAATAAACGGTTTATTCCTTAGATTATGAACCTGAAAGCTACACACAACAGGCCCTTAAAAACCTCTTAGCCAAGGAGGCCTTAGGAGTCAAAGACCCATATTTTGACTTTTGCCATGGTTTAGAAAATATACATTTTTTTCGGAAGTGCCGCTAGTTTCCCACCGTGTAAGCCCTTAAACTAAAAAAAAGGCGAAAAGTATTGATCTTAGTTATCGAATGTACTAATACGATATGTAAGAATATGTAAAATAATATAAGATAATGTAAGATAGGATATGGAAAAATAAGGTAGGTTTTGATTATAAAGGCGCATATGTTTTTAAACATCTTGAACAAATTTTAAAATTGTAATCTGCTCCTCCGTCAATCCAAAACTACATCCAAAATAAACATATTTGTTTACCCGGTAAGTACACAAAGTTCGAGCAGGAGCAGGCAACTGAATTGCTTATCGATTTTTGCGTATTTGACGTCGCTTGCAGGTCGAATCGATGTCGAGCGCTCGACCTGCCTTCATACTATTCAATCTGTATCGCTCGTCATGTGAATGTACGTGCGATTCGATATCGAGCGGTCGTGTGATCGATATCGTTCGCTCATGAGACACACGCGATTCTCCATATTATTTGTTAGGACTCGCGACGTTTTCGATATCGCACCGATATCGCCTATCGACGCAATTCTGTATCGAATCGCTGCATGAGGAAACACGCTAAGGCTTCAATGAGGGGTTTTCGTTTTTGACAGTTTTAATGGTTCTAGGAGAATGCTAAAAGATGGCACTGTATAGCCAATGTATGTAGGTGTAATGTCAACGTCAAATCTGATTGACCTGACTGATTGAATTCCTATAGAATTTGACATTTAACCGGATTGCTAGTGCCATCTTGCTGAACTTGTTCTATTTACAAAGAAACGAATTCCAGGTAGGCACAAACCACCAGCACTATTTGGAACTCAACTAAAACTGTCAACGAATCTAGGTGTGATACTTGACAGCAAACTAATCTGGAATAGCCACTTGGAAAACAAAATAAACAAAGCTACGGTGGCTTTCTGGCAATGTCGAAGAACGATTGGGAAGAAATGGGGACTGGCCCCGCATATCAATCTCTGGCTTTACAAAATGGTGATCCTCCCTATGATCAGCTACGGAGCTGTTGTATGGTGGACCAGAACAAAACTTGCCTGTGCAATCAATAAACTACAGAAAATGCAGAGACTAGCGTGCATGGCAATAACAGGGTTCATGAAGACAACTCCAACAGCTGCCCTGGAGATATTGCTTGGACTAACGCCACTGCATCTACAAATACAACAAGAAGCGGGAGCCACGGCGCTGCGCTTAAAGAAGCTAAACCTTTGGAGTAAATACACAACATCCCACACAAAAATATATGACTCGCTAACAGCGGGGGAACCACTGTTTGAGGCAATGACAGATAAGATACCGATGACCTTGGCCTTCAGCAAACCTTATAATATTCTATTATCAGAGGACCACACAGAGAGGACAGATGGATCTAAAACCAACTCAGGAACAGGATGTGGTGTATTCTCAGAAGATCTTAACATACACATCTCAAAACCCCTAGGTAAACATGATACTGTCTTCCAAGCAGAATGTTTGGGCATTATAGAGGCTGCAAACGCGATCCAAAGAAGACATGTAAAAGACATAAACATAAAGATACTATCGGACAGTATGTCAGTACTCCAAGCTCCAAGAGCGACAAGATCAACTCTGGACTAATACATGAGTGTCATCAACAGCTGACTAGCGCATGTAGAAACAACAATTCAATCACTTTACAATGGATAAAAGGACACAGCGGCTCAAGAGGAAACGATGCGGCGGACGAACTGGCCCGAAGAGGCTCAGACACTCCTCCGCATGGGCCTGAACCTATAGTACCCCTGCCATTCAGCTGGCTGCGCAGCCAGATGAGGAAGCGTATCAGGACTTTGCACCAGGACTGGGAAAGCGCCGACACGTGCAAACACTTTAAAGAAATTATACCAACGCTCGACAATAAGCTTACAGCCAACGTCTTGAGGCTTAAGAAACCCCAACTAAGGAAGTATGTTGGGTTGCTGACCGGGCATAACACTCTTAATAAACATATGTTTACTCTAGGCATCACTGACAGTCCTACGTGTAGGGCTTGCATGGAGGCGGACGAAACTACCAAACACATTCTACTAGACTGCAAACAGGTAGAAGTATACAGACGTAAGTACCTAGGGTTCCCAAGCACCGTACGCGAGGCAGTAGGCAACGTGAAAGCGCTGCTGAGCTTCGTGGAGGAGCTGGGGTGGTTAGAGCAGCGCTACCCCTTTTTCACGCAAAATAGGCACGATAGCTGTCAAATTGGGGAAACTCGCCCATAAACTAACTAACTATTGTCATCTTATGGCAGTCTCTGTAATTAAAAGTGACAGTTCGAAAACCGCTCATTGATAGAAGACGCATTACTCGGGGCTATATTTCAAAAATGAAACCGAGCAAAAGTAACGATTTATAGCAACAATGTGTAAAAGATCTTTATAGGTTATTGATTTTTAGAATTTTTTTAAATAGCCATAGTTTTAACACCACAAGGTCTACATTAAATTATTCTGGTAGATGTTAAGAAATGACTTGCTCTATCTCCTGCTTCCGGTTTATGGACGACTTTTGGGACACCTGTATAAAGCTTTCTTTGAGTAATTATTACAAAATCTCAATATCCGATATCCTGGCGAGTGGCGAAGTTATAGAACTTTGCGTACTGACCGCGATACTCACGAGCGGCGGAGTCGGACTTCCTGTCGAGCGCGGTGTAGCCGGAGAGCGCGGGCGCGGGCGCGGGCGCGGGCGCGGGCGCGGGCGCGGGGATGCGCGACAGCTCGGCCCGCGGCGCGCGCGGCGGCGACGCCTCGCGCAGGCACAAGTCGCGCAGCGAGGCGCTCCGCGTCTCGGGCTCGAGCAGGGTTGATGCTATGAACATTTTTTTTTTTACTTGGTACGTAGACGGATCGCGAAATACTTCTGCTCTGCGGTCAATAGAGTGCGTGCGTCTGCGCACCGTCAAAATAAGAATCAATGGGGTTGTACACGGACACGGAAAACCTTTTGAAGATGACGCTCTATATGTTCGACTCATAATAACAAGTGAAATACAATAACAAGGCATTTTTTTGTGTTTTTCGACGTTTTTTTACACTGTATTGTATTGTATCGTATGAAACGTAAATGAAAACATAGTTTTAAGAAGAAATTAATGAATGAGAAGGCTTTTTACGTGGCAAAACGCGAACTTCGTGAGCAGGTAAACAATGGGTTAACTTAAGTTAAAGTTAGCTAGGACTATTTGCTTGTCATTATCTCAAGTTCACATTTAATTACTAGGGTATATGGACATAAATTCATACGAATAAACCATTTTAAATGACTTTTGCAAGTGAAACAAAATATAACCTAAAAACAATCAAAGGTCATAGATATTAGGTCTCAAGATGGGTCAGAAACCCTGTGCGAGGACCGCAGACCCACTAAACAGCGATAAGATATATAATTAGGAACAAACCTGTAGTAAAACTAATACTTCGGTAGTTAAAATCTTCAAAATGTCGAAAACATAAACTCGATCCGTTCAGTTTCTTTGAAGTTCTTTAACTTCATAGCTTCCTAGCCGGGAATTGTTAGGAAACATAAGATTTTAATTTTCCTTACACCCAACAGCTACATAGTGAGTTCTTTTGATAAATAATTGGACTACCAATGCAAATCACATACAAAACTTTGTTTGTTATGGGTCGACCGTACAAACGACACTAGCGGGATAAATTGCCAGTTTTCTTCCCCATTAGCAAGCAGTCAGTCAAATAACAATATAGTTTTAAATGACGGGTGACCTACATACGAGAAGTTCGTATACAGTGGCCCTCGTCGCGTGCAGACTTAGCAGAGTGTTGATAACATTATTATAGCTAAGCAATTGTGCAGTTCAAACTAAAAAAAAGCCCGCCGTTATAAGGTTACGTTATTGAATTTTGATGAAATGTCAAATGTGACCTATTAAAATGATTCTAGTATAGTGCAAATACAATGAACGTGATGACGTAACATCAAAAAGGCAGAAAAATTAAAAAGGTCATGGAAGTTTTTTTCTACTACCAGTTTAACATTATGAAAGGACGTTATCGCGGAACCGGAATTAAATGTTTACTGCATTATTAATAATAAATAGTGAAACCATTTAAAAATTTAATTATACTTAAAAGTAATATGATGCAATATTAAAAAAGTGCTATTGAAAAAAACGGTATATAATTAAATTGTTTTTTGTTTGTCAACTTTTTTATTTTTAATTACCTGACCCGGCAAACTCTGTATCGCCTCAGATTATGACTTTGACTCCCTAGATAATCTTCTAAGCAATATTTTCTAGGAAGTCAAAGACGCATATTTTTTATTTCAGCCATGGTTTAGAAGAAGGGAAGATATTAATTATTTATCGGGAGTGGCGCTAGTTTCGCACCGTGTAAGCCCTAAAGGTAAACAAAGAATAAAACTACAGAAGACTTGATTACTAAGAAATAAACTACTGCAGACTTGGCTGTATGGACTAAGTTCCTTTGGCTGCCCAGAATGGACGAATTTAAAAATAACAACAATGGATGGAATAGTAATGGAACATTTAGTAGGGGGAAATTAAATAGTTTTTTTTTACTATCTTCAACCACATTTTGCACAATTTCTTACCTTTTAATCCTTCCTAAACTACTTCGAACATTTCAAGACCAAAATCAGTTAAATCGGCCAGGCCGTTCTCAAAAATTAAGGTCGTAGCAAACTGGTCATTAAGAATTTCACTCGAACATGAAGAACTCTAATCAAAAGCATATTTTTTTGAGAAGTCTGATGAGAAGGATCAGGAGGACGTACCAGGCATAGAGTATTCGTCAGAAGACAAACTCGTCGCGGGTGGTGGGGTGCGGTTTACTAGAAAAAATACACATAAGCTTTAACAACAACACAATAAAAAGAAAACGAAGACAAAGCGATGGACGTCAAAACAGTTTAAATCGAGCAAGAGCCAGTACTTTGCGTTATTATCTAAGTGAATGCATTCAGACAGACAAAATGAAAATAAAACAAAATCTGCAATAAATATATTATTTTACAGAAATGCACTCGAACTCGAACTGATTGAAGCTATTTTATTTATCAACAAATATATAGGCAAATAAAGTATTTTCTCTACTCACATGCTCTGGAGGGTCGGAATATCTCGGTATAATCGTTAATATTGGATATAACGGCACCTGCGTCGTCGTCCGCCTCGGCGCCGGACGCCTCCGCCGTCTGCTCGTCGAGCGACGGCGACTTGTGGACCACTAAAAACAATTACATAGTGCAGTGCAGTTATTTCAAATGTAGGTACATTTAAATGCACAAGTTTAATAAATTCTATACCCTACGAATAACAATACTCAAGAAGCATAACTAGCCCAATAAAATGCTCACACGGAAAAGAAGCAGCGGTGGGCGGGGCTTAGGTTACGGACACCATGCCGCGTCAGTTCCTAGTGGCACCTTGATTCGTTACGCTGCAGCGTCAGGAGCATATTACTATGTTTTTGGGTATTACTGACCGTGTTTTATCTTTACAAATATGCCTTCGTGCATTATAAAGTGTTATAGAAGCCATACAGACAAAACATATACTAATATCAACTTTATTAAGTTAATAAATATTTTGTAAAATAATGCTTGACCGCCATCTAGTAGCGATAATATGTACCAGCCAAGAGCGAGGGAACTAGCTCGCCGCTTTGTCGACAGACGCGAGCGAACCGGCCAATAGCGAGCAAGCTTTGTCTATTATGAGAGTGTGTGAGTGCTTTGTTGCAATTGCAGTTAATTTGTGTGCGTAAGTGGAACCAAAATCCAAGCGGTTTTGTAGGAGAGATAAGTTTCCTGAGTATTGTTATTCGTAGCGTAATAGCGAACCTTGCTTGGCGGGTTTCTCCTTAGAGAAGCTCTTCCGGACGGAGTGGCCCTTCTGGAAGGGCTCGGCGCGGCGGCCGGGCGGCGGCGGGGGCGGCGGGGGCGGCGGGGGCGGCGCGGCGCGGAGCTGCGCCAGGTCCGCCACCCACAGCGTCACGTACGTCGCGTGGAACGAGCCCGCGATCTGCGCACACGCATCACCGCTAATGACTTGGTGAACTAGAGAGATACCTATTGCATGGTACAACTAAAGTTTTCTGGCGACATACTAATAAGTAATAGTGTCACTTTTCAGTGGTTTGATGAGGATGAAACTTTGTCTCGCTTTGTTAAAATAAAATAAATAACAAAACCAATTCATAAAATATTGGACTAAGTCAGGACGCCCCTCCGAGCCCAGCCTCCCCCCACGTACCAGCTGCGTGCGGCCACGGTGAGGTCGTGCACGAGCCCCCAGTGCGCGGGCGCGGCGTCCAGCTCGCGCGCCGGCTCCCAGCCCCAGCCCAGCCCAGCCTCCCCCCACGTACCAGCTGCGTGTGCGCCACGGTGAGGTCGTGCACGAGCCCCCAGTGCGCGGGCGCGGCGTCCAGCTCGCGCGCCGGCTCCCAGCCCCAGCCCAGCCCAGCCTCCCCCCACGTACCAGCTGCGTGTGCGCCACGGTGAGGTCGTGCACGAGCCCCCAGTGCGCGGGCGCGGCGTCCAGCTCGCGCGCCGGCTCCCAGCCCACTACATGCAGCCCGTCGCTGCCGCCGCCCAGCAGCGTCTCTCCGTCCTCGCTGAACACCATGCTCCTGGTGTACATTACAAAAACAATGCTTACTTTTGAAAACAAAATATTCAATGTGAAAAGTTTATTGTTTTAATGCTATTATAGTACCCAAGGAAAACAATATTTTTCAATAGTTTTTATTTTAAGTTTTGAATTATAGAATAGAATAGTACATATGTCGTAGTAAGATTTGATAATTAGGTTTTTTGCAAAAAAACCTAGGGATTTTGCGAAAACACGGATAATTTGATATAAGCGTTACTTTTTTTCAATCATCCTGACATAAAGCAGTTTTTTTGCAAAAAACCTAGTAAAATTGAAAACTTTGAAACCTTCCTATAATCTGATTGGCTAGTTTATTGCTTGCTGGTAAACTCTTATTCTGATTGGTTCATTAAAATATCCTTTGACGCTACTGAGAACCAATCAGAATAAGAGTTTACCAGCAAGCAATAAATCTAGCCAATCAGAGTTAAGGCAGGTTTCAAATTTTTCAATTATACTAGGTTTTTGCAAAAAAAACTGCTTTACGTCAGGATGATTGAAAAAAAAGTAATGCTTATATCAAATTATCCGGGTTTTCGCAAAATCCCTAGTTTTTTTTGCAAAAAACCTAATTATCAAATCTTACTACGACACATACATTATTATACAAGGGCGTAAAGTAAGGCATTATGTATGAGGGTTTTAAGTTCGAACCCGAGTGCTGTGAGAGTTTCAAGGGTTTATTCCCAAGCGAAGCGAGGGAATAATAGCTTGAAACTTGAACAAGCGAGGGTTATAACGAAACCAGAAGCGGAATATCTTTACGCCAGAGTATTATATTCTACTTTTCATTCCATCCGACGAGAATTTTTATCCTTAAAAAGCAGAAACCTAGGTTCCTACCTAATTCTGTTGAAATAATCAGTCAACTTGTTTTTAAATCCACTTCACTTCAATCACTTATTTGTAACAATAACTATTAAATAAAAGTAAAATCAAAGTAATTGCATTCTCATATTACCTACATAGTAGGTACATATTATAGGTACTAAAAATAAAAAAGTAAACAAAAACAATTATTTTGCTGCCTTTTTTTTAATGTCAGTTTAGGCCATGGAGCTAGTTAGTAGTTAAATTTCTACAGATGCACAGATTAAATATATTTTCAGTAAATTTATAATGTAAGTACTTATGGAAATTCATATTCAACCAGCAGTAATACAAAAGTCAATAAAGTGTCACTTTTTCAATACGTGTACAGGTACGAAAAGGGGTGTTTTCGAGCCAGTGGAATGAAAAACACTTTATTGCATACAAAGTAAGATACAAAAGTACATTAATAAATTTAGGGTACAAACAAATTGAATTTGCATGCAATGGGCGGCCTTATCGCTAAAAGCGATTGCTTCCAGACAACCCACTTAGAGCCTTATGCAGATGGACATAATAAAATGTTCTTAAAGAAGGCGATACTGTTACAATAAAAAAATAACAAAATAGTTGACATATGTCAATTTAGACTGGATGTCACGTATCATCAATCAATACATAGTATAAAACAAAGTCGCTTCCCGCGTCTGTCCCTATGTATGCTTAAATCTTTAAAACTATGCAACGGATTTTTATGCCGTTTTTTTTAATAGATAGAGTGATTTAAGAGGAAGGTTAATAGGTATAATACATGAGCAACATAGCAAGAGGTTAGGCGGTACGAAGTTCGCCGGGTCGACTAGTTTACAATACAACAAACCATAGAAGTAGACCTCCAGTACAGCTACTTAAAATGTAAAGTATCTTTATGAATAAGACGGTTAATATATACACATACATTAACTCTAGATAAACATAAATACATAAACAATACATACAAATAATAAATACATATTTGATTTAAAATATTTAACATCTTTGATTTTTTTTTTAATTAAAGCTGAATAGCTGCGAAATTCTATGTTTAGAATAGAATAGGATAGAATGCACTTTTTTGTATACAAAGTAATATACTTACAATAGTAGATTATTCAACAAGTCATGTAAAGTGATGTATTTTGTATGGGGGTAGTCTATGAAAATCCAAGCGCAGAGAGAGTTTAAAGGGTTTATTACCGAGCGTAGCAAGAAAATAATGGCTTGAATTTGAACAAGCGTGGTTTGTAACCTCACTCAAAGCAGAATATCTTTACCCCCAAGTTATATTAGCCTTTTATTCCATCCGACGAGAAAATTCACATGCAGAACCTCATTTCTAACCCACTTGTAACAACCATGTATGGAACCATAAAGAAGAATAAAGTAAAAGTAAAAGTAAAAAATGATTTATTCAATACAGGATACAAGATATCGCTTATTGAAAGTCAATTAGACTAATCTAATTAATATTGATACCTTATTTCGTAAAGTATCCTATACTGATAGAGGCGAGGTAGTTCAGGGTGCCCACTAATTGGCTCAGGCAAACAAATGTTTGCCTTGCCTTACGACAATGGTCGCCTGGAGACGCCCCCAAACGAGCCCTCCTCTGTCAAATGATTCTACTCCCTTTCGCAATGATTTTACAGCGTAGAGAAGAAAGGGGTAACAAACTCTACTTTAATGTATGGAATTTTATTATTGACCGGCTATAAACCAGACGTAAATAAAGAGGAACTTTAAGATTGGAGAACAGTAACCAAAAAGTAAATTTTTCGAGCAGATGGGATAAAAAATAACATTATTAAATTCAGGGTGCAGACAAATTGAATTTGCATGCAATGGGCGGCCTTATCGCTAAAAGTGATTTCTTCCAGACAAACACAACATACCTAATTGACGAATTTTCTTTTTCGAACTTTGACACCAACTGGAATTTTTCCATGTCCCAAAAATTAACAGTTCGATCGGCGCCGCAGCTCGCCAGCAGGAACTCGTGCGGGTGGAACTTCACGCAAGTGACAGCTGCAGTGTGCTCTGCAAACTCTTGAAGCACTTTGCCTACTCGCACATCCCACACTTTTACCAGCCCTGATTAGGAATTGAAAATTTGTTAAGCATAAGAAAATTTGTGTTTAGAGACAGTGTAGTTTAATTTATTGTCTTTACCATCATCACACGCAGATGCAATCCATTGGCCATCAGGACTGAACTGCAAGCTGTTCACAGCTAAGCGATGGCTGGAATAGGTCACTATGCAACCTCTCTTTCTTGTATCCCATAATTTAATGTTACTATCACAAGAGCCCGTAGTGAGGTAGTCTCCATAAGGATGAAAATCCATGCATTTGATTGCACCTTTGTGACCAGTGAATGTTCTTAATAATTTGGCAGCCTCTAAGTCCCAAATCTTTAAAGCTCCTGTTTGTGAACCAGCACACACTAAATCCTCAGAATGACCAAAACACACACATTCCACTGGGGTTGTGTGTCCACTGAGGCTCTGAAAAGAATTGTTTTTTTTGGTAAACCAAAACAAAATATAAGTATACGAGCTTTCCCGACTTACTTCGTTACGCCATAGAATATAAGATACTACAAAAGACTTGGCTCTATAGACTATGTTCTTTTGACTGGCCAGAATGGCCGAATAAAAAAGCCTTTTTATAAAAAAATTAAACCGCCGAAAAAACTGAAAAGCATTAAATAATAGGGAAACATTTTCTATTAGGCCTTAATTTACTCACTTCTTAAAGTAATTTTGGATTACCAAGAAATTTTAAGTCGGCGCCACACCACACAAGCAAATTCATTATCTATGTAAAGCGCGATGCGCAGCGGCATACGTTTTTCGGTTATTTCTTTGAATTTCAGGTAATTTAGTGATCTTTATTCGTTGATTCTGTGGCACCGACTCAAAATTTCTTGGTAATCCAAAATTACTTTAAGAAGTGAGTAAATTAAGGCCTAATAGAAAATGTTTCCCTATTATTTTATGCTTTTCAGTTTTTTCGGCGGTTTAATTTTTTTATAAAAAGTTTTTATTTTTTGCTTTTCAGTTTTTTTGGGCTAATTTTTTGACCCCAGCTAATCATACTTCACCGGGTGGTCGCACCCCACAAGGTGGCCACACAACCTGGTGAAGGTTGAGGGACTAACAGGATGAGGTTCGATCACGACCGGTCGGTGAGGCAATTTGTGAGGGAGGCCTATGTCCAGCAGTGGACGTCTTTTGGCTGATTTTATTTCATTTCCAAAGATATTGCAAGTAGGTATCAAAAGTTATAATTTAACACGGAAATGCAACCTGTGAGTGGATAAATCGACCCGCAGACCAAAAAGTCACCCCTATTTTCCCACCGTGAGGGTGGGAATTTTATTTCCAAATTTTTATGGGACCAACTTCAAGGTATACCCTGTCGATTAAAAAAAGAATTATCAATATTTGTCCACACAGTAAAAAGTTATGCGTGATCATACATAAAAAAAATTAAAAAAAAATATATACGCGACGAATTGAGAACCTCCTCCTTTTTGTTTTTTCGTCGGTTAAAAAACAAACAACAACAACAAACCACCTTTTAAAATATGTAAACAACGGAAAAAATATTGCACCTTGGGTTATATTATTTGAGTTTAGGTAAGGATCCCTAGTTTTTTTGAAAATCTAATATAGCCTATGACACTCGGGGTTAAGAGGCTTAGAACAGCTAAGTGAAATTGAGAATCGAACCCACACATACGTAAAAAGTTCATCAAGGTGATCAATGCCATCTAGCGAAATAACTGAGTATCACGTTCCCGCTATAAATGCTCGCTACATTTCATTGCGACGATATCAAAGTTTCGCCAAAAATTACTTATAGATGGTGCGCTTCATTTATGTAGAGTGATGATAAAAAATTAGACACGGCAATATTCATTTACCCCGAACGAAAATAAATACAGAGAGGGGTGTTATAATTTGAACGTGTTATCTATCTGTCTGTCTGTCTGTGGCATCGTAGAGCCCAAACGGCTGAACTGATTTTCGTTTAGTTTTTAACCCCCTAACGAAATTTCCGAGAGGGGTGTTATAATTTTAACGTGTGTATCTGTCTGTCTGTCTGTCTGTCAGTGTATCTGTCTGTGGCATCGTAGAGCCCAAACGGCTGAACCGATTTTCGTTTACTTTTTTTTGTATCATAGATAATTTCAGGCCGAGTGTTCTTAGCCATGTCTGATGAAAATCTGATAAGCCGTTTGAAGATGATCAGCTCTTGAATAATGGGTGAGAGAATCTAACTAGCTTCCTTATGTCCGGTCGAGTTGAAATTTGGTACCGTGTTTCTTCAATGATATTAAAAGTATATAGTAAGGTAACCATGACCTGATCTGCCGTTTGAAGATAATCAGCTCTCAAATAGTGGATGAGGGGATCTAACTACCTTCCACATGTCCTATCGAATTGAAATTTGGTACCGTGTTACTTCAATGATATTAAAAGTATATGGTAAGGTAACCATGACCTGATCTGCAGTTTGAAGATGATCAGCTCTGAAATAGTTGATGAGGGGATCTAACCACCTTCCATATGTCCTATCGATTTGAAATTTGGTTCCTTCAAAATACTAGGATTGGTACATTATCTAGTGTCATACTGTGCCACATATTTGCCTTAGTTTAGAATACATTATTATTACTTTCGTTAAATAATAAATGGGTCATTTTTATTTACAAATGTAAGAGTGTGACTGATTATTTTCTATGATTTTTTATACTGAATTATTTTATTTTATTTACTCACATACTTCTAAAATGTTATATCTCTGTTGTGTAGCTTGTAGGTTCAAAATCTAAGGAATATACTATTTGTTGCCTAAAATGGCCACTTTTATTTTCAAAACCGTATATTTCTAAGATCATATCCAGAGCTACACAATAGAGCCTAAAAAAATCTAAGCAAGATTATCTAGGGCATCATTGACGCATATATTTTATTTCGGCCATGGTTTAGATTTATTTATCGAAAGTGGCGCTAGTATCGCGTCACTACACAACCAGTGTCCCGTTATGGTTAGGTCATATAAGGTAAGATATGGTAAGATAAGTTAAGATATGGTAAGGTAAAGTAATATAGGGTAAGGTAATATAAGATAAGACAAGTAAAGGTAAGGTTAACATAGGGTAAGGTGTTATAAGGTAAGGTGATAAAAGGTAATGTAAGATAAAGTATGATAAGGTATGATGAGCTAAGGTAGGGTAAGTGAGATAGAAAATTGACAGTTCAGGTAGAAAATTAAAAACAACATATAAATATTTATAAATTATATTTGTAATGATCTATAGGTCTGTGTTTGTATGTATAATATATGGTTCACGTATTTTCATGTTTCTTGAGATTCGAGGGTCCAATAATTCGGGTAATATGCAGTCCATATAGAAGTTAATCAATTTATTTTTCATTTGTTTTTCCCAAAATTGATCGTCTCTTTCTATTTTGTCAGTTTTTAACATTTCATTTTCATTTGCCCATACCGCAAATAAGCAGAATTTTTCAGAATGATCTGCTTGTGTCTGTTGCACTTGCCTGATGACTTCATTAAGACTTTCGACAGCGCTAATCTGAAATTAGAAACAAGTAACATTGCTCTACGGATAAAATTATAAAATAAGTAACTTTGTAAGCTGTAGCGTATTACTAACTTGTTTATTTAAAGTTTGTTTCTTTTGTTCACTAAGACAAAATGTATTGCTCCCGATAGCAGAATCTCTGGGTAGCTCCACTGGTAACAATCTGCAAAGAACATGACATGTATACTAATCACATTTCAAAATAATTTACATTGTTCTTTTAATTGGCAAGGGCAATAGGGGAAGATCTAATGCCGTTCGCAATGAAAATAGGGATGAAAATAATTTTTACAAGTGATAAGTATACATCGTGGGTATACATGGTTACTTTTTTATCGTGGAGAAAAATTTAACGCCCGGTAGGCATAGTTATACAGGACTGATTCCTGACTTGACCGTGCTCACTTGAGGTACTTCGAAAGTTTTTGTAAAAAAAACTAAAAACGTTGTGTAGCATCAGGGCAATGACCTACGGTGGCTTAGCTGGTGCCAGACGAGTCAGAGGGTGGAGGGCAACGCGCAGGGGGTGAAGAAGGAGTCCATCGGCCTTAAATCAGTTTTTTTATTTTTTTAAATTTTCAAAAAAAAAAAAACAAAAGTAAAAAATATATATAATTTATTCGAGTCATATATCATGCAAAGACTTAGTCCTGAAAGTTTCCGCCACGATAAAAAAATGACCGTGTATAGGTGAATAATTTTGTCTACGCAAGAGGTTCAGCTGTAAACCCGCAATGTATACTTATCACATGTCTAAATGTTTCTCATTTCTATTTTCATTGTGAACGGCAATGGCCTAACTGATGTTCATCACTCATTATAGCTTTCGTAACTCTATGGTTTGCGTGAGCTTGCCTCGCAAGCCCGCTAAGCAACTAACAGTCTCACTGTTTTGTGTAATGCAATCTGACACATAAGACAATGACATACAGTATATAATCGAAAAACATAGACAAAATTAAAGAAAGTGTTTATATTTATTTTTTACCGACTTCTAAAAAGGAGGTTTACTGTTTGACCTGTGTATGTATGTATGTATGTTGGTCCGCGATTATCTATTATTTTGATGCGGTTTTCAGAAAAGTATTTGTTCCATTCAGGAGATGGTGGAGAAATGTAAAAAGTACATATTTGTCAGATTATTGAAGGCGAGACAAAATAAAAGTAATTATTTTACCCTATGCGTAATAAGGGTAAACCGCTATGTTTTATTCAGAACCATTGAAATATTATATTATAGGTATTAGATTATTATTTCTTACTCGTGGTAGGTAGGAACATCGTTACATTCGGTTCTGCTACTTCCTTATTTTCAGTTTTTGTAAATCTCGGTCTCTTTCTGAAAAAGTAAACACAATTTACCAATCAAGGTGGTAGGAAGGGTTGTTGACCTAATAATCTTGAAGTAAGTGTGAAATTTCCTACTAATTTTACCCCGAACGGCCGCCGCCACCGCCGCCGCCGCCACCGCCGCCTAGCCGCGCCGCGGCCACCGCCCCGCCGCCGCCGCCGTAAATTTGATGTATGGTATAGGGCATGGGGCCTACCACAGTGGCGCAACGTTTTTCTTGGTAGTATATGGACCTACCTTATTCATTAGTTATTCATTATTATACGTACGCATTGGAAACATCTTCATTATCATGCACATTTGTCTTTCTTTTTCTGAAAAAAAAATATCAAAAATTAGGTAAGTATAACTACTTACCAAGGTTCCTAAAATAAATATTTTGATTTTAAAAACAGAAAAGAAAGTAAAAAAAACTCCTCGTCACCGGCAGGATTCGAACTCGGGTCAACCGGATGAAAGACGTAAGCTTATTCATACCGCTAAAGTCACATCTATGAAACGATGCAAAAATAAATATCACTTTTGTGTTGTAATCTTTCATGTACAATGTACATAAAATAATCAAATGATAACTAGTATAAGATACTTACCTTATCATTTCATTCATATGTTTGACGCACGAATCGTAGGTTTTTCTTTTTGATTTTTTAGTAGTGTCTTTCTTTTTATTACCCATTATTAAATGTTATTCCGATACTATTTACAAAAACACTCACACAAATATACTATTTAAGTACACTAAACTAATTTGAATACTAGGTTTATATTACAAAAAAAAACAAAAAGGTATTATTTACAAACACTATTTTTATTAAAGTCAGCGGTAATATTTACGCGCGCGCGACGGAACAGCGACGGAAAACAGAGCGACACGTCCGATTAGCATGAGGCTGTGGCCGGTACTACATGTACACGGTTCTCACGCACACTTGCGTAGGGAGCCGTGTAGAACTTTCGTTGTAGATAGAAAAAAAATCATTTTAGAAATATAACTAAGCGGATTAAAAAAAACAAACAGCAATTCCAAAGATTTTTTGTTGCTTGTAAACATATAAAAAAACTAAAATGAACGGATGTATTTTAGTACGGTAAAAATGCAATCAAAGTTTTTTTTAGAGGTTGTTTCGTGATTTTTTTTTATCGAATCAAAATTTGATTTTAAAATTTTTAAAACAGTAATTCCCTAGCATATATCCTGAAGAATAAGATATATTTTTTCCTCCATGTGAAATTAAATAGATCATAGGTTTGTACGCATCCGAAATTTCCAGTTTAGCTGTGCTATGGCTCTTAATGTAGCTTCCTACCAGTGAAAGAATTTTTTAAATCGGTTCAGTTTTTCCGGAGCCTATTCGTTACAAACAAACAAACAAATCTTTCCTCTTTATAATATTGGTATAGATAAGCCGCGCAGATAAAGAAACGATTTGAAATCGACAGCAGCTGTCTCGCGTATATTAGTATGAGGGAAGAGTTAATAAGAGATACAGAACAGACCATACAATGGCCGCTATTTTCCAATCGTTTCTATATGTGCGCAGGTTATACATATAGGCAACTAAGACATTTATTATTAATGTTTTATTAAAGTTTAAATGACTTCGCGTATGTAAAAAAACCATCTCCCTCTCCCACATTGTGATATATATGGTTTTTGAAAGACAAGAGTTACAGATTTTGTGTATTTTTTCAACGATCAGGATTTTTGGCTTGTAACTCTTATAGAAGGGGAGCCCACTATGCTAAATGGGGATTTACTCTAGCGTCGTAGAGACCTATTGGGTTTTTTATCAAACATATGTAATTTTTTACGAGTATACATAAAATTTTAAAGACGTACTGGGACGGAAGCGTCAAAATATCAATTTCTTTAATTTTTTGTCTGAGGGACAGCTTTAAGCTGATAAATGTTTCTAATTGCGCGTTTTTGTAGTATAAAAATGACGTTAATATCTGCAGCTCTTCCCCATAGAAGCAAGCCATAGGTCATTAAGCTATGAAAGTAACTGAAATACACAAGTCTCGCGGTAGACACATCAGTTAATTTTCTGATTTTCCAGATTGCGTACGCAGCCGAACTGAGCCTTGCCGCAAGATTTGAGATATGGGGGCCCCACTGAAGTTTCGAATCTAGAGTGATACCAAGGAATATTAATTTTATATTGTTTTTTTCTATCTATATATTAGTACTTACTCTCATTTATTTTACTTTAAGGGTCCTGGCAGAATAACAGCGTTGCGATGTATGTGACGTTAATTAGGAGTACCTACTTAGTGTGCATATTTCTGTGACAAGAAGCTGATCCCGAGCCCTTTCATCGCACAGTGCTTACTGTTTTTCTATAAAAATATTAAGTATTATATATTTTTACTTAGGTATTGCTTATGTCAACTGATTTGTATCTGTGCTGTCTATCTATCTATCTACCTAAATATAATTCTGACACAGAAAAACTCTTAAAGGAAAATGATCGAAAACCTTTCTGTGACACTGACATATTTTTATTATAAGTTTTAATTTTTGCGTATATCGATATCGATTGAAACTGGATTCAATACAACCCTGTTTGACAGTTTAGTCGCTACGCGGCTCAAAATCGAACCCATCTTCTGTCTTTTTTGATCACTTAATAAGTTTTGTAAGCGTAACCAGGACAGGGCAAATACACAAAAATAGGTTTACTCTATTGAAGCGTAGCGGGGCGGTTTCCTTTCTCTGAGGTATATGATGTCAGTCGGACGTAAACATAACGTCATCGTAATAAGGAGCGGACTACCCTTTTTGGTCAATTCTAATCTATTGCGATCTCAGATTAATGAAAGACCAATAGATCAAACCTTAGTGACGTCATGTGTAGCCAAAGAATTGTCAATGATATCTTATTTCCTAACACCAAAAATTTACGATGGTAACATTAGCAATCCTCTATAAATTTAGTCGCGTTATGTTTTGTGCCAGTTTCAAACGTAAACATCGCATTATATTTATTTTTTATAATAATTTCCTAATTTAATGGTGTGTGTTTATTAAACAAAGAAAAGCTATTATTAGTAGAATGTCCTGCATCGTGCGCAATTGCAGATCACGCTATAGAAATAAAGAAAATTTGGACGACAGAATCACTTTCCTCGCCTGAGTATTTTTCCTAACATAATAAACTTAAAAATGATATGAGATTTAGAGAAAAAACTTCTGAATGCTTATTTTAAGACGATTTATGAGCTGGGAAGGCGTTTCTAAATCAAGTAATTCTCATAAACTACAGACGGTAGAGATCTGAAACTTTAGTATAACCTTCTTGAGGATATAACAAAGTTTTTTATAATTTAGAAACACAACGAGGATACAAAAACCTCGATACATTATTTCGTCAAAGATAACCATTCCAAAAAACGGGATTAGCTAGTTCTTCGAAATTACTAATTAGTTTTTGCTGAAACTACATAGGAATAATGATAATAAAGTAAATTAAATTCTGGTAATTTGAATTTGATTTAAAAGTTATAATTAAAAAGATATTAAATATTAATTGCTTTTCACTAAAACCCAGGTGGTGGCGCAGAACCAAGAATCCGATTTGCACGACTGACAGATGACTGTCCCTGTCTCTTCGTATGCAATCATTGAACTTCTGTCACTGTCATACAATACTTCAGATGCTGCATGCAGCTCGTAGAGGGAGGACGTGTACGCCGGTTCTCCTACAGGTCACGTGGTCTTTGATAAATATTCGACCTAGGGTAAACTGCCCCATGATTGTCACTTTTACAAATTTCTCTTGGCTAAATTTATAACTGCAAAATAAAAATGCTAAATCGTCAAATATGGTATTGTTGTTTTGTGCGTATAACCATTTAATATTGATATTTTAATAGAAACTTTCAAACCATTAACCAAATATTGGCACCCTCCGCTTTAATCAGTCATTAGTTTAAAATTGCGTTAATAGTTTAATAAAATAATGTATTATAATGACATGATTTTTGTAGTTAATGCTGTAAAATGACAAAAATCATTATTTTCAGCATCTAAATAAAACCATGACAATCTTGAAGGTTGACAATGATCGTGTAGTTTACCCTATATAAAATATAAACAAAACAGCAGCGGAACGGAATCTGTGGAGTCGCCTTTGCCTCAATTTACAGATGTCATTATGTCAAAAATTCTTATTAAGTGAAATAAAAATTTTATTAAGCGCTTTCGAAAATACTTAATTATTATAACCACAAAGTAGTCAAAACAAAAATTAAGTTGGAAACTAAATCCTGACTACAAGTAATAACGCTCTAAAGAAAAGTATTAAGCAAGATAATTTTTAGTACTATTACTGTTGTTTGACTGCTCCGTGGCTCAGTTGGCAGGGGTGTGTACTGAGAAGCGTGTGCATCTGCGGGCGAATATTGTGATATGATGAATATCGATGTTTGTTTCGGGTCTAGGTGTGATGTTCGTCTCTGTGTGTGTTTCGGGCATCCAAGATACTGGTTCTTCCTAGTTAGGGGCTCTGAGTGTGATGTGTTATTACATATTTATTATTATTATTACCATGTATTAGTAAAGATTTACTTATAATACTGCGTTCATCCTAACAAATGAATGCCATACTTTTCTGATATAAAGATATTAAAAAGCAGAAATTGAGGTTATAAGAATGTTTTTTTTTTATGTAGCATCTAAAGTTTTAACTGCTGGAAACCTACCCTATTTCTCCAATTATTTCTATTCCTGCATTGTGTCACCTTTGGCCAGTTCTCGAGATTGGAATCAAGATGGCCTCGCCAACGACTGGGATGCCGGTTTGGATGCAATTAAAATCGGAATGCAATTAAATTAAACTAATAACTTAAACTTTCAGTGCAGTCTTTTTTTTGTATTGTTTAAATTTACTATTTCTTTATATTTAAAAGGAAATTTGCCCTTTCCGACTAAGGATTTGTATTTTTTTTATTCCTTTAATTTGATAGAAAATGTGTAGATTCGTATGAAGTTCGTATCTTTGCATAAAGACCTAAAGTTCTAGGTAAATTATACGTAGATATGCCACCCCTCCTCTGCACTCCTAATACGCTGCGCTAAACGCCATCACGGTTTGTCGACTACTGATGTGAATGAGTCGACGTCATAGCGAATGAGATGTATTGAACGCTAAAGTTGTGCCAGGCCTTCAGACGTCCACTGGAACGTTTTATGCTGAAGTCAAAGTAAACGTATAGTTTGTGAAACAAACACCTCTCTACATGTATGAAACCATTTGTAAAATGACATTCAAAAACAACCTTAGCCACTGCTTTATACCTATATTTACTTATCTTATAAAACTGCATCTCTCTTTACAGGCCGGCTTGGTATCAGAAGGAATTGAATTTAATCTACATCCATATGATTACTTCCCTTCCCTACAACATGTTCAGAAACGACAAGTTAGTGGCCTATATAAAGAAACCTGTATCATTGTGTGCATCTTAATTTGTACTTGACTTTGTCGATAACTAAACTTTAATTACGTTCAAATTTAGAACTCAAATTATACATGTTAAACAATTAACTTTTAAAATGAAATATAATAAAAAGAGTCGCCTTCGCAGAAAATTGTGTTCGTTCGATATTAGTTCAGACGAGATGACGTCACACCCATCCGAGTAAAAACTGCAACTTTTAGCGGTGTGCACTAACTAACTTAAATTCTTATGATCATCGTATGTAATTACAATATTATTAGCATTAATCTTACATGTGCTAAAAAATAAAATATTCTGATTCAGTAATAAATAGTCTGATTTTAATAATTAAAAAAGATAATTAATAATAAAAAAAGTTTTGTCATGAATAATAATTATAATTGGTGTGGTTAATAATTATTTTGAATTTTCCATAACTATCTACATATTTATATTGATCTTCATTCGTCGACTCTACTCCTTTTCTGTTCGAGCTGTGTCTGCGACTCGGCGCGAGTGAAACGAAAAATGAGTCAGTTGCGGAGAGCTTTTGGTCTCAGATCCGTACAATATTTTTTTTTTTAATTTTGCTAAACTCCTCTTAAGTATCCAACGCTATTTCATTCATTTTAGAACAAAAATAAGCACAAAAATTTAGAATTTAAACAAGTCTAATTTGAGGTTAGGAAAAAAAAAGCTTCAAACTTACCCTGTTATTCAGATAAACTCCACGGAAATCTGAAACAATCAGAATCAGAGGTATCTATCACGAGATTGGTCTTATTTTGTTTGTATTTGAGAGTACTTATTTACGTGATCACCGAATAGTAATAGGCACATTGAATGTGAACGTTAAACTTGAACGGTACCGCCTGATGAAGTCTACGCTCCGTCCTACCCTCGCTCAGATCGAAAACCCCGAGAGCTTTCAACTCGAGCTCTCTAATCGCTTTGATTGTCTAGACGACGCATCAGTGGACGAGATCAATAACAGGTTCGTAAAAACTGTCCATACGGTCGGATCTAAATTCTTTAAGACTCGCCGCACCGCTAGAACTCAGAAACTCTCTGAAGACACCCTCAAACTTATGGCTGAACGACGCTTGCTTAGACTGCAGTCTCCCGATGATGCTGCGTCATATAGGCGGCTCAATAGACAGATCTCGAAGGCCTCGTGACACGATATCCGTGTCTTTAATACTGCGCGTATTAAGGATACGATAGAGCGAAATAAAGGCTCCAAAGTGTTCGCAAGAGATATGTCTGTTGGGCAAAGCCAAATGACCAAGCTGAAGAGGGATGACGGCAGTATAGCGTCGACGAAAGCGGAAATTTTGAGGGAAATCGAGAAGTTCTACGGACAGCTATACGATTCGGTCACTAAGCCTGTTACTAGTGCGGCCAAAGACCCTAGAGCCAAACTAACCCGACACTATACCGAAGATTTCCCGGACATCAGCCTGTACGAGATAAGGATGGCCCTGAAACTGCTTAAAAACAACAAGGCACCGGGAGAGGATGGAATCACGTCAGAGCTTCTGAAAGTGGGTGGAACACCGGTACTCAAAGTCCTTCAGAGGCTCTTTAATTCTGTCCTACTCGAAGGGACCACGCCTGAAGCATGGAACAGAAGTGAGGTGGTGCTTTTCTTTAAGAAGGGCGATAAAACCCTTTTGAAGAATTATAGGCCCATCTCGCTTTTGAGCCATGTTTATAAGCTGTTTTCCAGGATCATCGCCAATCGTCTCGAACAAAGGTTTGATGACTTCCAGCCTCCCGAACAAGCCGGCTTCCGAAAAGGCTTTAGTACCATAGACCACATACATACGCTGCGGCAAGTTATACAAAAGACCGAAGAGTATAACTTGCCGCTATGTCTAGCGTTTGTGGACTATGAGAAGGCCTTTGATTCTGTCGAAACATGGGCGGTGCTAGAGTCTCTCCAACGATGCCGGATTGACTATCGGTACATCGAAGTGCTGAAGTGTTTGTATAGCAACGCCACCATGTCTGTCCGAGTACAGGAACAGAATTCGAAGGCTATTCCCTTGAACAGAGGCGTGAGACAGGGAGATGTTATATCTCCGAAACTGTTCACCGCCACTTTAGAAGACGCCTTCAAACTTCTAGAATGGAAAGGGCAGGGCATCAATATTAACGGCGAATACATCACTCACCTTCGGTTTGCCGACGACATCGTAGTCATGGCAAGGTCGATGGAGGAACTCAGCACGATGCTCGAAGGCCTCAACCGAGTCTCCCAACAGGTGGGCCTTAAAATGAACATGGACAAGACGAAGGTCATGTCTAATGTCCATGTACTGCCTACTCCAGTTATGGTTGGGAACTCGGTTCTCGAAGTTGTCGACGAGTACGTATACCTAGGACAAACCATCCAATTAGGTAGGTCCAACTTCGAGAAGGAGGTCAATCGCCGAATCCAGCTCGGATGGGCGGCGTTCGGGAAACTACGAACGTCTTCTCGTCCAATATTCCTCAGTGCCTGAAGACGAAGGTATTTAACCAATGTGTGCTGCCAGTGATGACATACGGTTCTGAAACGTGGTGCTTCACTATAGGGCTTATGAACAGGCTCCGAGTAGCTCAACGAGCCATGGAGCGGGCTATGCTCGGGATTTCTCTGCGGGATCGAATCAGAAATGAGGACATACGCAGAGAAACCAGGGTCATCGACATAGCCAAGCGGATAAGCTCGTTGAAGTGGCAATGGGCAGGTCATATAGCCCGCAGAACAGATGGCCGCTGGGGCCGAAAAGTTCTCGAGTGGAGACCACGGATCGGCAAGCGCAACGTAGGACGTCCACCGACCAGATGGACGGATGATCTGCGCAAGGCTGCGGGTCCACGCTGGATGCAGGCCACCTGCGATCGGTACAGATGGAGAGCCTTGAGGGAGGCCTATGTCCAGCAGTGGACGTCCTACGGCTGAAATGATGATGATGATGATGATTTACATGCTGAATGACTTGACTGACCTGATGATGGACTTGGAGACAAACGATGGAACTCCGGAAATATCAGAGGTAATTCGAGAGTACTTACATGCTAGAGGACTTGGCTGGGTCCGGTCCAATTATAGGCATAGGGACCTATAGGAAAGAGAATCCCCTAAAACAAGTTTTTTTTTTCAAAATGCGCAAAAATGTGGGTTTTGAAATGGCGATAGACAAATCTTCAGAATATAATCTTATCTCTTAGCGTGACTTTCACCTAAATAGGGAATTTTTCACCCAAAAATAAGGAAAACTGTGATTTTTGATAAATAATAGCTCGAACTCACTAAACACAGGAGCGTCGCGGCGGCAGCGCAGGAAGCGTTGTAATGTATAATTTCTCATACTGACGGGCACACTGGTCGCGTAGCGCGTAGCGTGAGAGTGAGCGTGCGCGGTAGGTGTGCGTTGTATTTTTAAAAATGTATCTCAACGAGAATCATTGAATTTTTAAGAGTTCTAGATTTTACAACAATAATGCTAATGGGTGCGAATGTTTAACCCCGAACACAAATCTTTTCTGAAGAATAGATATGGGTGGGGTTTTCTGGGTTGCTGATCACGAAAACGACATCTATTTTGAAATCCAAGGTAATAATCGATGTAATTAAAAAAAATAAAAAAACGCTACCCAAATCGATTTTACAAAATAAAAAATATATGTCCGTCATCGTATATTTTAAAATGTATCTTATTTTCGTTATCAAGCACCTCCAAAAACCTAGAAAACGTAACCCATATAAATTTTTACGACATAATATGTCCCCATTATGGATTTCGAAATGGATTTCATTTTTGTAATCAGCGCCCAGAAAACTTAGAAAACGCTAACTATATTGATTTTTCAAAAAAAAAATCTTCCATCTTTGAATCAAAATGGATGTAATTTTCGAAATCAGCATCTATAAAAACCTAGAAAATGCCACCCATCAATATACAGGGTGTTTCTGACAAGGCGGTAATAAATCAAAGGAGGGCTTCTGCTCACAATAACTAACAACTTTCCCAAAGCAACATAGGTCGAAATCTCAAAATAAAAATCAGCTGTCCCGTACATTGACCCCGCCAGCTGATCGAACCAATGTATGGAGCAGCTGTTATTTTTTTTGAGATTTCGACCTATGTTGCTTTGGGAAAGTTGGTAGTTATGGTGAGCAGAAGCCCTCCTTTGATTAATTACCGCCTTGTCAGAAACACCCGGTATATAAAATTCTTCCGTTACTGACTGACTGACTGACTGAATGACTGACTGACTGACTGACTGACTGACTGACTGACTGACTGACTGACTGACTGACTGACTGACTGACTGACTGACAGACAACGCAGAGCCGAAACTACTGGGCCAGAAATTTGGTACAAAGGTTCCTCAGTGAATGTAGGGGTGGTAAAAGAAAGGAATTTACAAAATTCCCACGGGAACGGGAATTACGAGCCTTTTTTTGTGAGAATGAAAAATCGACGTCATTGAGTGTATCGACGTTAATTTTGGTATACAGGTTCCTCAGTGAATGAAGATATGATATAAGGAAGGAATTTACATAATTCCCACGGGAACGGAAACTACGAGACTTTTTTCGTGAGACTGAAAAATAGGCTTCCTTGAGCTTATCGATGTAAAATTAGATGTACAGGTTTCTCAGTAAATTTACAAACGTTGAAAGAAAGTAATTTACAAAATTACCACGGGAACAGGAATTACGAGACTTTTGTCATTGAGTGTATCGGCGTGAAATTTAGTGTACAGGTTACTCAGTTAATTTGAAAGCGTTGAAAGAAAGGAATTCACAAAATTCCCACGAGAACAGGAAGTAAAAACTTTTTTTAGTGAGAATGAAAATCTACATCATTGAGTGTATCGAAGTAAAATTTGGTGTACAAGTTCCTCAGTGAATTTGAAAGCGTTGAAAGAAAGTAATTCAAAAATTTTCCACGAGAACAAGAAGTAGAAACTTTTTTTTAGTGAGAATGAAAAATCGACTTCCTTGAGCGTATCAACGTGAAATTTGGTGTACAGGTTCCTCAGTGAATGTAGGAACGTTGAAAGATAACTCAAATTAAAAAATTTAAAAAACCCCGACCCAGTCAGACCCCTCATCAACTTAACTAGAACTAGAGCTATCATCTTAAAAATATCATGGTTACCTTAACATATACTTTCAATATCATTTGTAACACTGTACCAAATTTTTTATTGATAGGACAAATGGAAGGTGGTTAGATCCTCTCATCCATTATTCAAGAGCTGATCATCTTCAAACGGCAGATCAGGTCATGGTTACCCTAAAATATACTTTCAATTCAATATCATAGATGTAACATGGTACCAAATTTCAACTGGATCGGACATGAGGAAGCTAGTTAGATCCTCTCATCCAATATTCAAGAGCTGATCATCTTCAAACGGCTGATCAGGTAATGGTTACCTTAACATATACTTTCTATATCATAGATGTAACATGGTACCAAATTTCAAATCGATCGGAGATAAGAAAGCTAGTTAGATCCTCTCATCCATTATTCAAGAGCTGATCATCTTCAAAAGGAAGATCAGGTCATGGTTACCTTAACATATACTTTCAATATCATAGATGTATCATGATACCAAATTTCAACTCGATCGGACATAAGGAAGCTAGTTAGATCCTCTCATCCATTATTCAAGAGCTGATCATCTTCAAACGGCTGATCAGGTAATGGTTACCTTACCATATACTTTCTATATCATAGATGTAACATGGTACCGAATTTCAAATCGATCGGACATAAGGAAGCTAGTTAGATCCTCTCATCCATTATTCAAGAGCTGATCATCTTCAAACGGCAGATCAGGTCATGGTTACCTTAATATATACTTTCAATATTATAGATGTGACATGGTACCAAATTTCAACTCGATCGGACATAAGGAAGCTAGTTAGATCCTCTCATCCATTATTCAAGAGCTGATCATCTTCAAACGGCAGATCAGGTCATGGTTACCTTACCAAATACTTTCTATATCATAGAAATAACATGGTACCAAATTTCAACTCGATCGGACATAAGGAAGCTAGTTAGATCCTCTCATCCATTATTCAAGAGCTGATCATCTTCAAACGGTAGATCAGGTCATGGTTACCTTACCAAATACTTTCTATAACATAGATGTAACATGGTACCAAATTTCAAATCGATCGGACATAAGGAAGCTAGTTAGGTCCTCTCATCCATTATTCAAGAGCTGATCATCTTCAAACCGCTCAGATCAGATCTTCATCAGACATGGCTAAGAACACTCGGCCTGAAATTATCTATGATGCAAAGAAAACTAAACGAAAATCGGTTGAGCCGTTTGGGCTCTACGATGCCACAGACAGACAGACAGACAGATACACACGTCAAAATTATAACACCCCTCTCTGAATTTTTCGTTCGGGGGTTAAAAATAATTTTCAAAATTCCCACTGGAACGGAAATAACGGGACTTTTTTTAGTAAGAATGAAAAATCGACTTCCTTAACTCTTCCACCTCCACCGCGATTTCAAAAAACACAACGCGCCACGCCACCATACAAAGATTTCGTTCGCCGCGCAAGGCCGACAGTGCGGCGTCCCCTGGCGCTGCGCGAGCTGTAAAAATCACCTAAAAAGCTAACGATTTTGGCAGAAAAAATGGACGTGTTTACGCAGAAAATTTCTTATTCAACAACCAAATGCTATACTTTAGTTTATTTATTGACTGACTAAAGTAACAGTTTTTAAATGTAGCTGCCAATTTATTTCTTATTTTAAGAACTAAAAAAGGTTTGGTGTATTTTATCAGAAAAAGAGGTTTCGAATATTATATTTAATTGTTTTGCAACTTAATGATCTTACAATTTATTAAAGGTCTAGTCAGGTAGTCAGGACCTATATCATGATTAGGATAAGTCATTAATATTTCACAAAATGTTGTCTCTGAGGACATAAAAATAAAATAGTTATTGCCGTTTCGAACACGCCACCAAGTTCTGGAATAAAAATGATTAATTTGTTATTATATTAATATTATAATCTTACGATTATGTCGATATTTGTCAACGCTGAATGGTGAAAACCAGAAATTTTTCGAAGCATAATTAAGGCAGAGTCCGACTCTGTACTACAGAGTCGGACTCTGCCTTAATTATGCTGCCTACAGAGTCTGTAGGCAAGATAACGACTAACTCTCAGCGATTTTCTCGCTCAAGACAGGAACAATACATAAAAACATTCTGTGTAAAGGAAAGTAATGCATGTATTAATAGTTGCTCTCTGACTGTTCACACTGCCGCCGGCTACGACTAGCTTTTAAAAAAAAGAGCTCGTTCAGCGATGCTCGCTCGCACTGACCGCAGCGACAACGGGCGAGTGGCGCGAGAAATCGCTCGTTGCCCGGCGAAAAAACTATCCAAACTACACAGTCGCCTTCCACTGAACGTCAACTCGTTTATAGTTTCTAGTTCTACTCGTTTCTCGTTTATCGTCGGCGGTCGCACCACTGCCTAAAGAAGGTTTGATGGTGGGTAAACGATACAAGGATAATGGCGCGGACATCGAGATCTAGACTTATGGACGGTTTGGAGAAGTTAGGCTATTGCCTTTCACAATGAAAATAAGAATGAGATTTTTTTTGACATGTGATAAGTATACATTGCGGGTATACAGCTGAATCTCTTGTGTAGGTAGACAAAATGATTCACCTATATACACACAACTTATACATATTTTATGTCAAAATGATTCACATTCTAATTTTCATTTTGAACGGCAATAGATCCCCTGGCTTTTAAGTCAAAGCAAAGTGCAATTTGTCGAAATATGTGGAAGTAAGAAACAGGTTCGAAGCATTTATGTTTTTTTTAGTTAAAAAAAAAACAGTTAACTAAGTAAAGAAAAAATCTAGTATCTAGTATCAAGTCCAACACGCTCAGTGAAAATGTTTACATTTAACCTGATATGTGGATGCTCATGACTCCACTCTGGCGTTTCGAGGTCAACATCTCTATTATAATTCTTCAGCAAAAAAAATAATAATAATAAAAATATTATTTTGCTGTTCGCTATTTAATGATTCTTCTATAAAATTTCCTCTTAATTACATTCATTCAAATCTGATGAATCATTCCAGATTCAGGTTCCGATAAATTACCAGTTTCAACCACTAAGCCCGCAAATTCATTTTCAGAAAACTCATCGTCCATATCTGTTTATAGCAAAATCCAATTTACATACCAAATTTAAGAAGTATGTAAAAGGATTTATAGGATTCTCTGAATTAAGATCTAGTGACTCAATTAGCAAATATGGACTGAACACATAGTCTAGATTTAATATGGCAAACAGTTGTAAACAGGAAACGTTATCTTGATAAATAAATAAAAATTGAATTCTGTAGTTTACACACTTAAAATGATGTCCATTTAAGTACTAGGTACTAGTTTCTTATGTACTAGAAAGTACTTACAGTTTATTGCGATAACATCTCTGTTGATTACATGTTCTGAAAAGGGATTCAAAGAACTTAATTTGTCTGTTTTTATAGCCAGATCAATCTTCAAATGAGGGTTCAGAGTACCAGTTTCATTTCCCATATCAATCGTAGTGCCAGTGTTCATTGTCAGATCAGTCTAAGGAGGGTTCGTAGTTCGTAGTGCTAGTATCCATAGCTAGGTCATTTGATTCAAATCGGAGTATCGGGATTTACAACCAGGTCACAAATTTTACACCAATACAAACAAGAGATGAGATACGCCGCAGTACCTAACGATTAGACCAAGGCTAACCTGCCGTTGCATTTACTACCTAAAACTAACCTAAACCAAATTTTTTTTTTATAAGTAGGTATGCTCTCGGAGGCAATATTTACGTGTACACTTTTTCTAAGAAGGATTAATCTGCTAAAACCAAAAAAAAATGTCGACACATTTCTTTATTTTTGAAAACAATAGGCAATGAACCGACGCTGTGCACTTTTATGTTCGAAAGACAAAAGAATAGCGAGCGGCGACCACTCAAAAATATCCTAATCTTATGTTAAAAACAATGAAACGCACAGCTGCAAAGATTATGTATTGTGTGATTTACGGAATATTTTTGAAATGTTTCTTTATAATTAACCGACACATTAAATAAAATAAAACAAAAAATGTTTCGTTTGAACTTAAAAGCACCGATAAATTACCGCCTTATCTTTATTTCATTGAATACAAAATTGGTGATATGACGCTTGTTAAAATTTACGGTCACCTTTATAATTACAAAAAGTCGAAACCGTTTACCACTTCAATCCTAAAAGCGGCGTTAACTGCTTGCTTACAAATTACATTTTCCCTTGCACTTGGACAAAATAGCACGCGCGAACCGAAAAATACACTTCCTCGAGCGCCATCGGGCGCAACGTATGTGCCCTGTCCCAAAATATACTAAATCACAACATAAAAATTTCAAAAAATTACAACGTATAGGTGTATTAAAATTATTAAATTCTGCATTTAAATAAAAATATTTGAGTAAATAGAATTACATTTATCTCAAGTTGAACTTCAATGGCTATTTTTATATAATAAATGTATGAAAAAAGTATAAAGCATGAATAAGATCCTTTTAATCAAATCCTTGAGTGTCTTTTTTCAGTACAAATAATATTGTAATATCCTATTTAGTATGGTTTTTATTGAAAATAGTGCGAGCGCCAGCCGGCGTCCTCGGCGCCTGGGGATATGTTTTTAACGGACGCATACGTTGCGCCCGTGGCGCTGAATGGGTTAAGTGTATCGACGTAAAATTTGGTGTTGAAAGAATGGAATCAACTAAATTTCCATGGGAACGGGAATTACCGGAAAAACGGGTACTTCAATGGGTGTAAGGGCGTGTTATAATCATGGATTTTCCAAAAAAAATACGGGAACGGTATCTAAAAACCGGAATTATTTGTAAATTTAAAACTACCTACAATAGCTAAAAATAATAAGAACATAGATTCAGAGTTATATTAAGAAAATATTTACCAAAATTCCTCATTCCACAAACATAAAGCGCCTAAAAAACCTTTATCTTTTTTTACTCGCGTATGTACATAATCCAACTACCTAGCTAATATCCAACCCAACCAGTTAATAGAAATGTTAGAAATATAAGATTCAGTGACTAAATGGTGGAGTGTAGAAAGGAAATTCTGGAGTTGCCAAGAAAACTGAAATAAACAAAATATTACTATCTATACCAATTACCAATATTATAAAGAGGAAAGATTTGTTTGTTTGTAACGAATAGGCTCCGGAAATACTGAACCGATTGGAAAAAATCTTTCACTGGTAGGAAGCTACATTAACCCCGAGTGTCATAGGCTATATTAGATTTTCAAAAAAAATAGGGATCCTTACCTAAACTCAAATAATGTAACCCAAGGTGCAATATTTTTTCCGTTGTTTACGTATTTTGACAGGTGGTTAGTTGTTGTTGTTGTTTTTTATTCAGCCATTCTGGGCGGTCAAAAGAACATAGTCTATAGAGCCAAGTCTTTTGTAGTATCTTATATTCTATGGCGTAACGAAGTAAGCCGGGAAAGCTCGTTGTAAATAAGTAGGTAGATATTTTTAGGAGGTATGGGTGCGATAAGAAATAATGTCTTAAATTCCTGAGTAGTAAATCAATCAGTAATTAGCGTTTATAACGAAAAAGCGCGTGCGAAGCTGCGGGCAAAAGCTAGTATAGTCTAATAAAAAACTCCGCCATCATCTTCATAACAAAATAAAAAGTAAAAATGATTGACCTAATTTTGGTTGAAATTATTCCTTATTTAGATAAAATTCACGCTTAACTCTTCCACCTCCACCGCGATTTCAAAAAACACAACGCGCCACGCCACCATACAAAGATATCGTTCGCCGCGCAAGGCCGACAGTGCGGCGTCCCCTGGCGCTGCGCGAGCTGTAAAAATCATCTAAAAAACTACCGATTTTGGCAGAAAAAATGGACGTGTTTACGCAGAATTTTTTTTATTCAACAACTAAATGCTATACTTTAGTTTATTTATTGGCTGACTTAAGTAACAGTTTTTAAATGTAGCTGCCAATTTATTTCTTATTTTAAGAACTAAAAAAGGTTTGGTGTATTTTATCAGAAAAAGAGGTTTCGAATATTATATTTAATTGTTTTGCAACTTAATGATCTCACAATTTGTTAAAGGTCTAGTCAGGTAGTCAGGACCCATATCATGATTAGGATAAGTCCTTATTATTTCACAAAATTTTGTCTCTGAGGACATAAAAATAAAATAGATATTGCCGTTTCGAACACGCTACCAAGTTCTGGAATAAAAATGATTATTATGTAATTATATTATTATTATAATCTTACGTTTATGTCGATATTTGTCAACGCTGAATGGTGAAAACCAGAAATATTTCGAAGCATAATTAAGGCAGAGTCCGACTCTGTAGGCGAGAGAACGACTAACTATCAGCGATTATCTCGCTCAAGACAGGAACAATACATAAACATTCTGTGTAAAGGAAAGTAATGCATGTATTAATAGTTGCTCTCTGACTGTTCACACTGCCGCCGGCTACGACTAGCTTTTAAAAAAAAGAGCTCGTTCAGCGATGCTCGCTCGCACTGACCGCAGCGACAACGGGCGAGTGGCGCGAGAAATCGCTCGTTGCCCGGCGTAAAAACTATCCAAACTAAACAGTCGCCTTCCACTGATCGTCAACTCGTTTATAGTTTCTAGTTCTACTCGTTTCTCGTTAATCATCGTCGGTCGCATCACTGCCTTAAGAAATAATGAAGATTGGATGGTGGGTAAACGATACAAGGATAATGGCGCGGACATTGAGATCTAGACTTATGGACAGTTTGGAGAATTTAGGCTATTGCCTTTCACAACGAAAATAAGAATGAGTCTTTTTTTGACATGTGATAAGTATACATTGCGGGTTTATAGCTGAATCTCTTTTGTAGGTAGACAAAATGATTCACCTATATACCAGCAATTTATACATATCTTATGTCAAAATGATTCACATTCTAATTTTCATTTTGAACGGCAATCAATATATATAAAACTCTTCCGTTACTGACTGACTGACTGACTGACTGACTGACTGACTGACAGACAACGCAGAGCCGAAACTACTGGGCGTAGAAAGCTGAAAATTGGCACGTTGGTTCCTTGGGGAGTGTAAGTGAGCACTAAGAAGAGATTTCCCGAAATTCCCACGGGAACGGGAAAAAACGGAATTTTTGTGTTTATGAGAAATCTGCGCGGGAAAAACCGCGGGGCATCCTCTAGTAGATCCTATGGCTTTTAGGTCAAAGCAAAGTGCAATTTGTCGAAATTTGTGGAAGTAAGAAACAGGTTCGAAGCATTAATGTTTTTTTTTTGTAAAAACAATAATAACAGTTAACAAAGTGAAGAAAAAATCTAGTATCTAGTATCAAGTCCAACACGCTCAGTGAAAATGTTTACATTTGACCTGATATGTGGATGCTCATGACTCCACTCTGGCGTTTCGAGGTCAACATCTTTATAATTCTTCAGCATTTTCATTAAAAATATTATTTTGCTGTTCGCTATTTAATGATTCTTCTATAAAATTTCATCTTCATTCAATGATTCATCAAATCAATGAATCATTCCAGATTCAGGTTCCGATAAATGACGAGTTGCAACCACTAAGCCCGTTAATTCATTTTCAGTAAACTCATCGTCCATATCTGTTTATAGCAAAATCCAATTTACATACCAAATTTAAGAAGTATGTAAAAGGATTTATAGGATTCTCTGAATTAAGATCTAGTGATTTAATTAGCAAATATGGATTGAACACATAGTCTAGATTTAATATGGCAAACAGTTGTAAACAGGAAACTTTATTCTGATAAATAAATAAAAATTGAATTCTGTAGTTTACACACTTAAAATGATGTCCATTTAAGTACTAGGTACTAGTTTCTTATGTACTAGAAAGTACTTACAGTTTATTTCGATAACATCTCTGTTGATTACATGTTTTGAAAAGGGATACAAAGAACTTAATTTATCTGTTTTTATAGCCAGATCAATCATCAAATGAGGGTTCAGAGTACCAGTTTCATTTCCCATATCAATCGTAGTGCCAGTGTTCATTGTCAGATCAGTCTTAGGAGGGTTCGTAGTTCGTAGTGCTAGTATCCTTATCTAGGTCATTTGATTCAAATCGGAGTATCGGGATTTAGAACCAGGTCACAAATTTCAAACAAGAGATGAGATACGCCGCAGTACCTAACGATTAGACCAAGGCTAACCTGCCGTTGCATTTACTACCTAAAACTAATAACGAGTACCCTGCAGCCTAACTAACCTAAACCAACATTTTTTTTTATAAGTAGGTATGCTCTCGGAGGCAATATTTACGTGTACACTTTTTCTAAGAAGGATTAATCTGCTAAAACCAAAAAAAATGTCGACACATTTCTTTATTTTTGAAAACAATAGGCAATGAACCGACGCTGTGCATTTTTATGATCGAAAGACAAAAGAATAGCGAGCGGCGACCACTCAAAAATATCCTAATCTTATGTTAAAAACAATGAAACGCACAGCTGCAAAGATTATGTATTGTGTGATTTTCGGAATATTTTTGAAATGTTTCTTTATAATTAACCGACACATTAAATAAAATAAAACAAAAAAATGTTTCGTTTGAACTTAAAAGCACCGATAAATTACCGCCTTATCTTTATTTCATTGAATACAAAATTGGTGATATGACGCTTGTTCAAATCTACGGTCACCTTTATAATTACAAAAAGTCGAAACCGTTTACCACTTCAATCCTAAAGCGGCGTTAACTGCTTGGTTACAAGTCACATTTTCCCTTGCACTTGGACAAAGTAGCACGCGCGAACCGAAAAATACACTTCCTCGAGCGCCATCGGGCGCAACGTATGTGCCCTGTTCCAAAATATACTAAATCACGACATAAAAATTTCAAAAAATTACAACGTATAGTTCTATTAAAATTATAAATAAAAAAAATTGAGTAAATAGAATCAACTTTATCTCAAGTTGAACTTCAATGGCTATTTTTATATAATAAATGTATGAAAAAAGTATAAAGCATGAATAAGATCCTTTTAATCAAATCCTTGAGTGTCTTTTTTCAGTACAAATAATATTGTAATATCCTACTTAGTATGGTTTTTATTGAAAATAGTGCGAGCGCCAGCCGGCGTCCTCGGCGCCTGGGGATATGTTTTTAACGGACGCATACGTTGCGCCCGTGGCGCTGAATGGGTTAAATAAGACATGTTCCGAATATTATAAAACCGGAGCCAGCCAAGGCATCCAGCCATGTAGGTAGAAAATGAGCCATAGTTTGAGATACGTGCCTCTTATAGTTTCGAAGTTCTGTCGTATGTCTCCAAGTCCATCATCAGGTCAGCCAAGTCATCCCTCATGTAAGTATTCTTCAATACCATCAAAAAAAAAAAAAGTTGGATTCTTCCCCTCGCACGCCTCTCAAAGGACCGGGCTCCATCCCGTGATACCGAAGAGTATTGAGAAACATAATAATAATAATAATAAAGTAATAATAATAGTATACATATTTATGGTGTAAGTTTTCCTAACCAATAAAATAAAATAAAATGAGATCAAACGCGTGATACTTACCTCTGATAGTTTTATATTAAGAGTTCCGTGGGGTGTCTCCTAAGTCTATAATCAGTTCAACCAAATCATCCAGAATTTTTCTCTTATACAAACAAATAAGCCCAAACCTGTCATATCTACCTCTGATAGTTTCACATTACAGCTATTTTTTGGAAAAGTATCAAACTTGTTTTAGTAGATTATTTTGTATCTGTAAACAAAATTTACGATCTCGTAAAATATTGAAAAATTTTGACAAAGGTCTTGCTCTGACGGCGCCCGGGCGCTGACTGAAGACTGATTCGGAAATTTCTAATTCGAAAGCGTTACCATTTTGACACTTATATGATTGCAATATGGCGAATTTATAATCGAGTTTTTACAATAATGATTTAATTTAATTTATTAGGTTTCTAGTCGTATTTTTTTTATATTTAGCCGCTATGAATAAAAATAGACTATTTAATCAGTCCTTACGTAATTTTAATTTTTGTCTAATTGCTCGCATTCATCATCATCATCATCATTTCAGCCGTAGGACGTCCACTGCTGGACATAGGCCTCCCTCAAGGCTCTCCATCTATACCGATCGCAGGTGGCCTGCATCCAGCGTGGACCCGCAGCCTTGCGCAGATCATCCGTCCATCTGGTCGGTGGACGTCCTACGTTGCGCTTGCCGATCCGTGGTCTCCACTCGAGAACTTTTCGGCCCCAGCGGCCATCTGTTCTGCGGGCTATATGACCTACCCATTGCCACTTCGACGAGCTTATCCGCTTGGCTATGTCGGTGACCCTGGTTTCTCTGCGTATGTCCTCATTTCTGATTCGATCCCGCAGAGAAATCCCGAGCATAGCCCGCTCCATGGCTCGTTGAGCTACTCGGAGCCTGTTCATAAGCCCTATAGTGAAGCACCACGTTTCAGAACCGTATGTCATCACTGGCAGCACACATTGGTTAAATACCTTCGTCTTCAGGGCACTGAGGAATATTGGACGAGAAGACGTTGCGTAGTTTTCCGAACGCCGCCCATCCGAGCTGGATTCGGCGATTGACCTCCTTCTCGAAGTTGGACCTACCTAATTGGATGGTTTGTCCTAGGTATACGTACTCGTCGACAACTTCGAGAACCGAGTTCCCAACCATAACTGGGGTAGGCAGAACATGGACATTAGACATGACCTTCGTCTTGTCCATGTTCATTTTAAGGCCCACCTGTTGGGAGACTCGGTTGAGGCCTTCGAGCATCGTGCTGAGTTCCTCCATCGACCTTGCCATGACTACGATGTCGTCGGCAAACCGAAGGTGAGTGATGTATTCGCCGTTAATATTGATGCCCTGCCCTTTCCATTCTAGAAGTTTGAAGGCGTCTTCTAAAGTGGCGGTGAACAGTTTCGGAGATATAACATCTCCCTGTCTCACGCCTCTGTTCAAGGGAATAGCCTTCGAATTCTGTTCCTGTACTCGGACAGACATGGTGGCGTTGCTATACAAACACTTCAGCACTTCGATGTACCGATAGTCAATCCGGCATCGTTGGAGAGACTCTAGCACCGCCCATGTTTCGACCGAATCAAAGGCCTTCTCATAGTCCACAAACGCTAGACATAGCGGCAAGTTATACTCTTCGGTCTTTTGTATAACTTGCCGCAGCGTATGTATGTGGTCTATGGTACTAAAGCCTTTTCGGAAGCCGGCTTGTTCGGGAGGCTGGAAGTCATCAAACCTTCGTTCGAGACGATTGGCGATGATCCTGGAAAACAGCTTATAAACATGGCTCAAAAGCGAGATGGGCCTATAATTCTTCAAAAGGGTTTTATCGCCCTTCTTAAAGAAAAGCACCACCTTACTGCTGTTCCATGCTTCAGGCGTGGTCCCTTCGAGTAGGACAGAATTAAAGAGCCTCTGAAGGACTTTGAGTACCGGTGTTCCACCCGCTTTCAGAAGCTCTGACGTGATTCCATCCTCTCCTTGTTGTTTTTAAGCAGTTTCAGGGCCATCCTTATCTCGTACAGGCTGATGTCCGGGATATCTTCGGTATAGTGTGGGGTTAGTTTGGCTCTAGGGTCGTTGGCCGCACTAGTAACAGGCTTAGTGACCGAATCGTATAGCTGTCCGTAGAACTTCTCGATTTCCCTCAAATTTTCCGCTTTCGTCGACGCTATACTGCCGTCATCCCTCTTCAGCTTGGTCATTTGGCTTTGCCCAACAGACATATCTCTTGCGAACACTTTGGAGCCTTTATTTCGCTCTATCGTATCCTTAATACGCGCAGTATTAAAGACACGGATATCGTGTCGCAAGGCCTTCGAGATCTGTCTATTGAGCCGCCTATATGACGCAGCATCATCGGGAGACTGCAGTCTAAGCAAGCGTCGTTCAGCCATAAGTTTGAGGGTGTCTTCAGAGAGTTTCTGAGTTCTAGCGGTGCGGCGAGTCTTAAAGAATTTAGATCCGACCGTATGGACAGTTTTTACGATTGCTCGCATTATTAAGATTTATTTCAAAAAAAGGAGGTTATCAGTTTGACTTTTATGTATGTATGTATGTATGTTTGTCGGTGAAAAACGTTATATTAAAATTCCAGATCTTTACCTCTTATGGATTAAGAGAATTACTTGATTTAAAAAACCTTCAAAACTCATAATAGCGTCTTAAGCCCACCCTTTTAATCTAATTTATGAACTTGACATTGGCAAAATACTCCACTGAAGTGGAGTCCACTGAAGTGGAGTCAAGTCCATTAAACGCGGCGGGCCTACGGAGCCCTACGCGTTCAATACAACAATGCTCTGAGGGCGGTGTTGGGGAAGCCAAGACGCTGCAGTGCGTCGTTGATGTTTGCTGAAGCAAGGATTGACGACTTTTACTCGATCATAATAAGCGCATTGCCTCAACAATGAGTCGTCTGCGCAGCTCCCACATTCTCATAGACAAGCTTGCACGCTATTGCAAGCTTGTCTATGAGAATGTGTGAGTGTTTGTTGCAATAGGAGTTACTTTGTGTGCGTAAGTGGAACCAAAATCGAAGCGATTTTGTAGGAGAGTTACGCTTCCTTAGTATTGTTGTTCGTAGGGTACTAAGAATGAAAAAATCAATTTTCTTGTGACGTGAAATTTAATAATACAGTTTGCTCCGTGGAAAAAGGGGTGTTCAAAACAAAGGAATTTCCTAAATTCCTATGGGAACAGGAATTACCGTTCTCATTACTTAGTATGTAATTATCGTCATTGAGTTTATCAATGAGAAAGGAGAACGGTCATCGCCCATACAAAAAAAACCCAGGCCCGACAGTAACGAGACATATCACATATTTTTTTGTTATTTTTTATGTAGTAGAAAAAATATATTTTTATATTCAAAATCTATGGCTAACACCAAAAATTACCTTGTGCTTTAATTAAGGCGTTACATTGAAAAATATATATAATGCCTATTTTAATGTTAATGTATGTGAGTAAATAATGATACAATAGCTATGGGTTGTATCCAGGTGACTTTATAGCTTTTATATTTAAAATCTATAACTAACACCAAAAATTGCCTTGTGCTTTTATGAAGGCGTTACATTGAAAAATATATAATGCCTATTTTAACGTTAATGTATGTGAGTAAATGATGATACAATAGCTATGGGATGTATTCAGGTGACTTATGCCTCGGATTTAAATATATTTTTCAATGTAACGCCTTAATAAAAGCACAAGGCAATATTTTGGTGTTAGCCATCTATTTTGAATATAAAAATATTTTTTCTACCATATAAAAAATAACAAAAAATATGAGATATGTCTCGTTGCTGTCGGGCCTGGTTTTTTTTTGACCATTCTCCTTTGGTGTAAAGGAGTCCTTAGTGAATGTAGGAGTGTCGAAAGAAAGTAATTTACTAAAATTCCTATTGAAACTGGAATGAAGGGACTTTTATTTTACAATGAAAAATCGACTTTCTTGAGTGTAAAGACGACGTGACATTTGGTGTACAAATTCCTCAGTGGATGTAAGGGTGTTACGGGGAACTAATACAAGATTTTTAACTAGAGATAAATAGACTTCCTTAGTGCATCAATGTAAAATTTAGTTTCAGGTTCCTCTGAGGATGTAGAGGGTGTTGGAAGAAATAAATACACCAAATTCCCACAAGAATGTTATATGGGACTCTTTAGTGAGTATGAGAATAATATTCATTCCTTTAATTTCGTTGTAAAAATAATAAAACAGGTTCTTCAGTGTATGTGTTATATTAATGAATTTTCCGGGTTAAAAAATATGGACACAACTTGAATTTTTTGTAAGTTTGTAAACAAGACGATTTGAATTACAAACATAAAACTTTCACTTAAAATTATGAGAGAAAAATCAAAAAAGTGGTACGAACTATAATAAAATTTAATATTGCAAAATTTTAATTAACAATTGAAATAAACTATTTTATGATTTGTTCAAAATTTACCTGATGCGGGTTCTTAGCTTTGGGTGTTTTCATATTTTGATAATTGTTGAATGTCTTGACTTTGACATATGGTTTTTGTATCGTTGTCTAGCTTACATCAAATGCTTTGATGTAAGAAATCGCTCTAAGCAATAAGGCCGCCCATTGCAATCAATTTATTAATGAACATTAATTGTAATTACCCAATGTTAAGTCTTAATTGCAATAAAGTGTCTATACTATACTAATTTTAAATCAATACATAAAAATAACATCAAAAGAGGGTTCTTTTATAAGAGTTATTGAACTAAATGTAGATTTTTGTTACTTTCTTTCGCAAGAATAATAATAATATAATACATAAATATTTTTAACTGATTTTATGTATCTTTTTATATTTTTATTTAGTAGAGACCACCTTAATCTGTTAAAACCCATTTGTTTATGATGCGTAGTGCTGTTCACTCTCACTGTTCACTTTAATTTCATAAGATAGAGAGAAAAATCAAAACCTGAATTTTGAAATAGTCACCAATCCTAGGATGGGAGTATTTTATGGATGTAATTTCTGATAGAATCCACCCTTAAAGTTTGGCAAGTACGAAAAGAAATACCTAAATTGTGAAAACTTTGTAAAAAAAACATTTCTCAACATACTTACCATCAAACAGCTCTGTCTTCCTATAGCCCAGAGATTTACTTTTTTATCATCACCACCTGTAGCAAGGACTTGATTGGACTTGTGGCCCATGGCCAGGCAGTTGACATTTGACTTGTGGGCTACAAATTCCTCTGAAAAATAAAAATCTAGACAGCATTTTAAGGGCAGGTAGGTATTTATTTGATCCAAAAATTATGCAAGCACTTACGGAGTTTCCATGATCTCCTGAGATTTTCCATTGATAATCATCTGAAAGTCCTTAAACGGAAGGTTAGCCTTGGGTTTTGATGTAACGCCTGTTTCTGAGTAAATATTGATAAAAAAATATTATACTAGAATTACTACTAGAATTTCGTTGAACTCTAAAAGAGAAACAAAAACAAACCAAACTGCTTCTTCCAAAATTTTCAAACAATTAATTTTTTTAGAAATGTATAACCCACAGACCAACTAGAGATACTAACCACAGACCAACTAGAGATACTATACTACGTATCAGTATCAGACGGCCATCTCAGTAATAATAAAAACTTTTTATCAAAAAATTAAACCGCCGAAAAAACTGAAAAGCATTAAATAATTGGCAAACATTTTCTATTAGGACTTAATTTACTTACTTCTTAAAGTAATTTTGCTTTACCAAGAAATTTTAAGTCGGTGCCACACCAAACAAGCAAATTCATTATCTACGTAAAGCGCAATGCGCAGCGGCACACGTTTTTCGGTTATTTCTTTGAATTTCAGGTAATTTAGTGATCTTTCTTCTTTGATTCTGTGGCACCGACTCAAAATTTCTTGGTAAAGCAAAATTACTTTAAGAAGTAAGTAAATTAAGTCCTAATAGAAAATGTTTGCCAATTCTTATTTAATGCTTTTCAGTTTTTTCGGCGGTTTAATTTTTTGATAAAAAGTTTTTATTTTTTGCTTTTCAGTTTTTTTATGGGCTAATTTTTTTTGACCCCAGCTAATCACCGTTCACAAGGTGGTCGCACCCCACAAGGTGGCCACACAACCTGGTGAATGTTGAGGGACTAACAGAATGAGGTTCGATCACGACCGGTCGGTGAGGCGATTTTTAGGGGAGGCCTATGTCCAGCAGTGGACGTCTATCAGCTGAGATTATGATTATTAACATTCATATAAAAAAGACTCATAATTATACCTAGCAGTTTTCATGTAAATCACAAAACGGCAATACAATCTGTAAGTGAACAATAAAGTCACCCCTATTTTTCCACCCTTAGGGTTGGAATTTTATTTTCAAATTTTTATGGGACCAACTTCAAGGTATACCCTGTCGTTTAAAAAAAGAATTATCAAAATCGGTCCACACAGTAAAAAGTTATGCGTGATCATACATAAAAAAAAATAAAAAAAAAAAAAATATATATACGCGACGAATTGAGAACCTCATCCTTTTTGTTTTTTCGTCGGTTAAAAAAAATTGCCATAGTGAAAGCCGTGAATAGTGATGTATGACAGTAAAGTTATTTTTATTCTTAATGAGGGGTTTTCAAATTGACAGAAAAGAAAAAAAAAAAGTTTATAATACGCCGGTAGATGGCGGTGTCTAAAACAATATAAGAGAAATGGGAGATAGAATATTGACTGAATCTTTGGATTGGATCATTTTCTGCTAAGTATAAATCTTAATTCCACCTACCCCGTCACTGCTTCAGTTGAATTTTAATTTTTGGGTGAGGCCGCCAATTTTGCCACTTTTTGCTACACTTTTAAGTTTTCCTAAATAACTTTTAAAATTTTCAAATTTTATTTACTTCGGCTATGCTTTCTTGCAAAGCAATCTTTAGGGAAAAAATGGCCGATTAGAAAATGGCTGTAGCTAGCGTAGTTTTATTTTAATTAATTTTTTTGTGAGTTTTTTTTTTCATACAAATGATCTTTGTCCCAAAAACACTTGCTGACGAAATTTACAAAATTATAAAAATTTTTTTGGAGTTAGTAAAAATCTTTCTATGCCTAGCTCAAGTACGATATTTTTATTATCAAATAAAATAAAGAATTCTATCATAACTCTGTTTATTTAGTTTTTATCAATGTTTGAACCCATGTCCCGAGTTTTTCACTTTTATGTAACATTTTTTATGTGACGAATTATCTCGAGTTACGTAGCATTTGAATATAATTGGGTTAATTGTAATGATTACTTTGGCAACACTAACGATATTTTTTTTCATAAACCTATTAAAACTCTATGTATTTGAGAATGAATTGATGTCAAAGTGGTGCACACGTGCTTCGTCAGCGAAATCGCAAAACATATTTTTTTTATTTTAACCTCTGCATACGCTCGTTTTTGATGAATGTTGTATTCATAGTTTCGACAATGCTTATATTATCCTAAAATCTAGGTTTAAGCCTGCTATTCTGTTTACTTTCGAAATGCTGACCAAAAAACATGTTGAATTTTTCGCTTTTATGTGACTTTTTCGTTGCTTTTATGTGACTTTTATGTAACCGTTAACATTTTTTTATGTAACGTTACATAAAATGATATAAAGCCATGTGCTCATCGAATTTTGTGTTTGTAAATTTTTATATTAGAATTATTTAAATAACTATTTTTCTTTAACGATTCAGCTATATTTTTAGTAACTCTATTTATTTAGTTGAGAGAACAAGCTCAACTATCAAAATCAATTTGGGTTTGTGGGTCGTTTTGATTTATTTTATTCCTAAAACAACTGTTATTATGTGAATAAAGAAAACCCTATTTAACCATTAAATATGAAAAATAATAGAAATAGATTCGTACTCATAACATTTAAAAAAAATATATACTCAAAATATTACCTAAGTTGTGTTCTTAGCTTTACAAAAAAATATGTAACTTTTGCGTTACTTCTGCGTTACCGTAACGTAAAAGTGTGTATGTAACTTTATGTCACTAATTGGCAAAATTGGCGGCCTTACCCTTTTATGTTTCATTTTGAGCTATTGAATCATTCATTTCAGTTTGACCTATTGCTCCTGACAGAGCGCCATCTGGTAGCTTAATAAAACTTGTTTTTATCTTCTGAGCTGTCAAATTGAAAACCTCTCATTGTAAGCTTATATTGGGCAAAGGTCCCCAGCGTATTCAGCCTTCTTTTTTTTGGCATGCTCACCATGCTCACCTTAATTTTTTATTTTTCAAAGTCTTTAAATAATAATATTAAAATGTATTCTTGATTCTTGTAAAGAAACTATAAGCTGGCTATGCGACTTTTAACTATCTTCATAAAAGTCGCATCGCATACTTACCAGACAACAGTTTCTCTACGAGAATTATTACAGCCCTGAAAATAAATGAAACTAAAGCATCATTTGTGAATTTGTATATTTCTTGCCCAGTTGTATTCAATCTTTAATTATTTTACTAGTCGCTTCTTGAATGCGCTTGTCTTTTTTGATTTTCTTAAATGGGGAGGCACATCTGAAAAAAATCAAAACATAATTTGAAGAGCAAACAATGTATTTTATCAATACTCCCTAAAAATACAGAAATCTAGTATTAGAGACTTTTTGGTGAGTGCCAGAGTGACAGACAGACAGACATTACGGTGACGGATTTGTTATTAGTAACTATGACGACGACAACTTACACAAAAGGACGTGCAATGTAGCTGTCACCGGAAAATAACAAGAACCGCATATTTATAAATTTACTAGGAAATTTATAAACTTTCGTAGGATTCTAAACGAGTGATAAATTGTATTATTTTACGCCTACATTTTCGTAAATTGATACACTTACTAAACTCACTCGTAAAATAATAAGTAACCAATAACCAAACGCCATGTATAATGAATTGAAATTTAACACAGAGCTACGAAAGTTTTAGCCATGACCAAAATGTTTTATTTTGGTAGAGTGAAATAGGGAATTTTAACCCCCTACTAGGTAGGTAGGTACCTAAAATACAAGGTTACTTTTTGATAAAATATGCTATTATCCCATAATAGCATATTATATCTGTCACCGTTATAGTGCGAAATACGTTAATGTGCTCTTAACCGGGCAATGTGCACATTAACTGTTTAGGTCAGTTAATGTGGGAAATTTCAAATTTCATGTGAAATATGGGGTATCCGCACGTTAATGTGCGTATTACCGGATGTCTCGCCGTTAAAGTGCGGAAAACAGAAAGCTCCGACCGAAAATTCAAATCTAGGGCAAAATTGTAGGTTAGGTTAGGTTTGGCTTGTGATCTTTAACCAGCGTAGCGAGCGAAGCGAGCGGAGCTTGGGTTACCTGTGTTAAACTGAAATCTAAGGCAACAATTATTCGAACTTAACTTATTCGTTAACTCTGTAGATTACCTAGGGATTTTGCAGATTACCTAGTTAATGTTGAGAACAACATTTTTTTTCGAACTCTAAAGGATTCAGCCAGTTGGTGCAATTTTACTGAATTTCGCACATTAGCGGTCACATATTAACCTACTTAGTTTTTAGTACCAGTAAAAGTACTTTTAGTGTGATCGAATTGTTTGGCAAGTCTGATTGTACGTAAGTCTATGGACGCAAGCATTTTCACTGTCAACATTGACCAATCAGAGAGCAGTGTGTTATTTTCCGTATTTCAAAAAGCGTAAAATTAAAAGCTCTTCTGTGATTGGTCGATCCGTTTAGAATCTTACGGATTGATATCCGTTAGTTTATAAATTTACTACGACGCGTCGAAAATTTATAAATTAGCGAAAAAGTGGGCGTAAAATAATTCAATTTATCTCTCGTTTAGAATCCTACGAAAGTTTTAGGAAATTTATAAACTTGCGAATCTTATAATTTTCCGGTGACATAGCTACTATATAGCTTCATGAGGTCGTGAGACAAGTTCACATTAAAAATTATAATAATAATATATTGTTAGAGGAGATTTCAGGAGTATAGAACTTATTAACCGACTTCGAAAAAGGAGGTTATCAGTTTGAACTGTATGTATGTATGTATGTATGTTTGTCCGCGATTATCTCGCGTTTGGCTGAACCGATTTTGATGCGGTTTTCAGTAATGTATTTGTTACATTCAGGAGAAGGTTTTAGTACCTATTTTAACCGACTTCGAAAAAGAGGAAGTTCTCAGATTATGTTTGTTGCAGTTCGTTGAAGGCGGGTCTCTTTTTGTAAAAAATAAATTATTTATTTTCTCTAACAAACTGGTCCTTCAACGCCTACAACTCGGCACCATAGTTAAACCGCAACAGACGCCGCCTCCAACACAGGCGGAAGACGACACCCCTAACCACCTCCCTGGTGAGCAGCACATGCCTATTGAGGAAGTTTACTTGCCGGCGAATACAGTAAGTCAACAAGACTAGGAGAAGGTTAGAGTGTAGCCTTAGGGGCGCTATCCATAAAAAAAAATCTAAAAATGTTGTATGAATAAATGTTTACCCGATAGTGGTACTTTTTAACCGACGAAAAAACAAAAAGGAGGAGGTTCTCAATTCGTCGCGTATATATATATGTATATATATTTTTATGTATGATCACGCATAACTTTTTACTGTGTGGACCGATTTTGATAATTCTTTTTTTAATCGACAGGGTATACCTTGAAGTTGGTCCCATTAAAATTTGCAAATAAAATTCCCTCCCTAAGGGTGGGAAAATAGGGGTGACTTTTTGGTCGGCGGGTCGATTTATCCACTCACAGGTTGCATTTCCGTGTTACATTATAACTTTTGATACCTACTTTCAATATCTTTGGAAATGAAATAAAATCAGCCGAAAGACGTCCACTGCTGGGCATAGGCCTCCCTCACAAATCGCCTCACCGACCGGTCGTGACCGAACCTCATCCTGTTAGTCCCTCAACCTTCACCAGGTTGTGTGGCCACCTTGTGGGATGCGACCACCCTGTGAAGGGTGATTAGCTGGGGTCAAAAAAATTAGCCCAATAAAAACTGAAAAGCAAAAAATAAAAACTTTTTATAAAAAAATTATACCGCCGAAAAAACTGAAAAGCATTAAATAATATGGAAACATTTTCTATTAGGCCTTAATTTACTCACTTCTTAAAGTAATTTTGGATTACCAAGAAATTTTGAGTCGGTGCCACAGAATCAACGAATAAAGATCACTAAATTACCTGAAATTCAAAGAAATAACCGAAAAACTTATGCCGCTGCGCATCGCGCTTTACATAGATAATGAATTTGCTTGTGTGGTGTGGCGCCGACTTAAAATTTCTTGGTAATCCAAAATTACTTTAAGAAGTGAGTAAATTAAGGCCTAATAGAAAATGTTTCCATATTATTTAATGCTTTTCAGTTTTTACGGCGGTTTAATTTTTTATAAAAAGTTTTTATTTATGATCGAGGCGTGTACAGGCACTTTTTGTCCCTCCCTATCGTGTTTTTCCTAAAGTGGCTAGTTTCTGCAAAAATCATCCGGAAATATTTTGACGACCTCTAACTCCGAAATAAGGGCACGGAGTGGCAGGGTTCTTTGGACGTTATTGATGAGCTTCAGACACACTATCGAAACCCGTTAAAGGATTTTCAACTTCATTTTTATCGGACTGAAAATTATCGATCCATATGAAAAAAAATTGTTCCCCATAAGAGTACTTATTTATGATGGGGGCTTGTAAAGGAGTTTAATACAAGAACTTTTTGTCCCTATCGGGTATTCCCTAAAGTGACCAGTTTCCGGGGAAAATGTTCGGATATATTTTGACGACCTCTAACTCCGAAATAAGGCCATGGCGTGGCAGGGTTCTCTGGGCGATATTGGTCAGCGTCAGACAAACTATTGAACCCCGTTAAAGGATTTTCAACTAAATTTTTATCGGACTGAAAATTATCGATCCATATGAAAAAAAAAATTGTTCTGCATAAGAGTACTTTTTTATGATGGGATCTTGTAGAAGAGTTTAATACAAGCATTTTTTGTCCCTATCGGGCATTCCCTAAAGTGACCAGTTTCCGGGGAAAATGTCCGGATATATTTTGACGACCTCTAACTCCAAATTAAGTGCACGGAGTGGCAGGGTTTTCTGGGCGATATTGGTCAGCGTCAGACACACTATCGAACCCCGTTAAAGGATTTTCTACTTAATTTTTATCGGACTTTGAAAATTATCGATCCATATGAAAAAAAAATTGTTCCCCATAAGAGTACTTTTTTATGATGGGATCTTGTAGAGGAGTTTAATACAAGTACTTTTTGTCCCTATCGGGTATTCCCTAAAGTGACCAGTTTCCGGGGAAAATGTCCGCATATATTTTGACGACCTCTAACTCCGAAATAAGGGCATAGAGTGGCAGGGTTCTCTGGGCGATATTGGTCAGCGTCAGCCACACTATTGAACCCCGTTAAAGGATTTTCTACTTAATTTTTATCGGACTTAGAAAATTATCGATCCATATGAAAAAAAAATGTATTCCCCATAAGAGTACTTTTTTATGACGGGGACTTGTAGTGTGGTTTAATACAAGCACTTATTGCCTCTATAGCGTTCTCCTTAAAGTGACCAGTTTCCGGGAAAAACGTAGTAAGTAATCATAAAGCTATTTCTTAAGATGTCCGAGATACAAGCAAAAAGGGAACCCCATACCCTTAGCCGATCCCCCCATACAACATACTGAACACAGGCAACACTGCAAAATAGCTGTCATGTCACAAATTATATATAAATAATAAATACCTATTGCGAATCCATGTCTTTATTGTTTCTTGTTGTGAGCCGTGGCAATGAAGCAAACTCAAAGGTTGAGGGACTAGGAATGTCTGAAAATATAAACAAAAAATAATTTTTATATTTTCTTAATATTTTATTTTCTCAATAATTTGTTTGAATATATTAAATTCAAATAGAAAAAAAACATATCTAATTTAATTGTTTAGAGATGTTCTCTATAATTGGCTCCTTTGGGCTGGGTCTGGGGCCTTGCCCTTTTCGGTCTGTAAAAATAAAATTAACATAATTAAAATAAGTCAAATCGCTGCCAATGGTAAATTACCCTGAAATCCATACCTCCCTAATGTGCGGCGAAGCTATGCAACTATGGGAAAAATTTAACTATAATTATAAATTTTAAAACTAATTTATTTTAGTAGTGACATTAAAGAGTTAATATAGAACAGAGAGAAGGTAAATCACTACCTATATAGAAATACAACAACAATCCACTCATAATAGTATACTAGGTCACTAAGTCACTAGTAAACAAAACAAGTTTATAGAAAAAAGTGGTAGTTTACATAAAAATGAAAAAAATAAAAATTAAATACTTATTCAATTCTTAGCCTAAACTCTAAACAAAAGCTTCTACACAAAGCATAGACCTGTATTATGGCATTTAATATTATAGTTAAAGGTTTTAATTGTTAGCGGTTTTAGTTGTTGTAAATTGTTAGCGGGGCGCTTCTAAAAATTAACCTTTTTTATTTTCAAAGTAAAGTTGTACAAATAGTACTTAAACTAATGATCTTAATAAAACATGTTAAAATGCTTCGTTTAAAATGTAAACTAGCTGTCCTGGTGAACTTCAATCGCTTTTCTATTTTATATAAAAAATGTAATTGTTTTTATCTTCATTGCATTTTTCAATCTTTTCTCAGGTTTTAAACCTTCCCTGGACTACGACAAACCTCTTAAAAATAAATTCAACATATAAGTAAGTATATAAAAGAACCGTGTTAGTTACACTATTCATAACTCAAGAACGGGTGAACAGATTTGGCTTTGGGAGGTAGCTTGAAACCTGGAGCAGGCTATATGATATTTTTCTACTCTGGTACCTATTACAAAATGTATTATCTACCAAACAGTAAATTATTCCCAAGATATCTTACCGGCAGTCTCTTGGGTTGATCTCCCACTTGTACTACTTTACTACACTTCTACTAACTAACACTAAGCTCTAATATCTCTAGTTGGTCTGTGATACTACGTACGTAAGTACGTAACTACGTACCAAGTAATTTAGTATCCAAAATTCCCAGCTTTTGGAGAATTGCCATTTACACATAGAATTTTTGTTTTAAACTTCTACTACGTTGTCGAAAATGTTAAAGAAAAATAGATCTCTTAAAAAAATATATAAAGTATAAACATTACTGATTTTAATTACACACAAATTTTATTTAAGTAATAAAGAAACCAAGAAAATTAAAAAATATAAATAATAAAAAATATTTTATATTATAAAAATAAAATGCAATTTATTATTGACGTCTGAGAGACTACACGTCAGTCGAATGTTTATATAAAAGTCACCTCAGTTGCAGAAGGTTAATTGAACTTTTTTATTATATTATTATTATAGTTTTGGCTACTATTTTAGCCTTATAGTTCCGCTAATATCTTTAATTAATTTTGCATGTAGCGGTTATTTGTTATTGGAATAGCATTTTGTACCAGATTTTTGTTGTTGTTTTTTTTATGTTAAAATGTAGGTATGCTCTGTTAATAACCTAAATAAATAAAAAAATAAAAATAAATTTAATAAAAATTGCATGAAACAGTATTAAAATATAAAATTGCATGAAATTTTCTATTATGTATGGTATATTGTAGCTTAAAAGGACGTATATTATGTTTGCTATAATCAAACAAGTATTTTATTCAAAATATAGTGACGCATTAGCCCCGGTTGACCTTACTCTTAATAGGATAGGTCTGTGGTATGGATGCTTGATGTTGAAAAACATCGATGTTTACATCGACAATGACATCGATAGCTCAACAACATCTATGTTCGATGGTCATCGAACCCAAAACATCGATGTTAGGTAACCTCTCAGAATAAAGACAAGCATAGAAACCGGGCTAAAATAAAAAGTTATTTTCATATTGTTACGCTCCTTACTAAACGGCAAAAAGACTATTAGTTAGAGAGAGATAAAATATAAGAATTCTTTGCAAGTTTTCTTCTTGTGGTATCAAAGTGGTTTATTGATGACACTGGTTTATTAGTACCGTACAAAATTAAAAACCAATAATTTGGTACATATTTAATGGTTTGTTTATGGTTTGTTTTATTTTGACGTATAATATGACATTGTAAACATCGGTAGCAGCTCCAAAAGTTTTATGATTATTTTTTATGAAAAAGGTGTGATAAATTGGTTTTGTGATTGTGAATGTTTAACTTAATGTATAACAATCTCTTGTGTAGTGACGGGATGTGAATCAAATGCGTCAAGGAATCAAAATCTTGATGTTTCGGTCTCCTACCATTCGGTAAATAATTTTGTTTCATTGTAGACTTCTGGGCACTATTTTGACTAATAAATTATCAAGAACATCAATTTTACACGCTGTTTGTCGAACTCGTACCTAAATTTATTGAATTATTACGGTAAAACACCTTCTGTAAAGGTTATGATAGTGTTGTGCCAAAATATGTTTAGACAAAAGTTATCGAACCTAAATCATCCGTTCTAACTTAAGGACAAATAAAAATCAGACATAATAATATGCTAATTGTTGTCTTTTTTTTCAGTTTTCAAGTAAATTATATACTAAAAACAAAATGACTGGATGCTATAAAGAGACAAGATTTTAAACATTCACAACATATTGTTTTATCAACAAAGAAGATTTAAGATGGTGAAGATTATAACCTGAAACTGTAACAACAGTTTTGCTGCTGCAATTTGAATAAGTTGGTTGGTGGTAATCATAAAATATTGCCCTTTCAATTGCTTATTTTATATCAAATTAATTAAATGTTATTCGTTATCAACTTAATGTTAAAGGAAATAGGACAGCGACATTCAGTGGACGATTCATATTTCATATCTAAGAAAGAAATGCAACCAGAAAATACCATCATCTCAGCTAAAAACGTCTACTGCTGGATATAGGCCTTAAAGAAAATATCGTGACATACAATTTGCCCATTCTGGATAAAACAGGTTTAAGTTTATCTATGTTTTTTTTTCTGCAGATCCTCATAATTGTATATGAAAATTTCAAGTTTAAGTTGCGGGATGTCATCGTTTAAGTTAATATTCTCTAAGATACCGGTTTTCTAAAAAAAAATACGAAGGCTTTAATTAATATATATTTGAATAAATTATTATTATTATTATTATTGTCTTGAATATAATATTTAAGAACATTTTTCTTGCTTTCTTACAGGCCTCACAAAATACTTTGATAAAAAAAGCTACAGAATATATGAACCGTAAATTTGGGTAAACCAATGCTGTAAACTGTAAACAAATAAAATTCCATGAAAATTTTACTTTGTGATAAAAACAAAAGCGCCATTGTTGCTGCAGGATATCACTTACGTATGTATAAATTGTTTACACCCAGGTTTTATAATACTTACTCTCTTTTATAAGTTTTAATTAAAACATATTATATTTTTAGGTCTCAAAAAAAAACCACAAGCAGGGTTTTTTCACATACAAACAAAGTGATGATCAAGATCAACCCAGGCAAAAACAAACATTTGAGGTGCAGAGTGCAGAGCAAGATTATTGAAAATGAGTGTGTAAAGAAAGAAGCGCATAATTCATACATTGTGAAATTTCCAAAAATAGATTTGTTTTACTTGTTTTATATATACATATTATTATAGGCACACATCTTTTAGTTTTAATTATTTTAGAGCTGTGCTAATAATATCTGATGTGACAGAGTTTTTTATGAACGGAAAATCTTTAGAAATAGGTAAGTATTATTATATTTTTATCAAGACACCCGTTTTATTCATTAAAATAACTTATTGTGTGCAGTAGGTTTCCTGGAAGAAATCGCTTTAATCGATAAGGCACAATTGCCCTTATTCTTTTTCTGTTAAAAATGTTATACGGTTTGTTACATTTTGTATTTTTATTTGCATTTTTATAGCAATAAAGCGTTTTTATCTTTGTCTTTGTTTTCTTGTTATTATAATACCATACAATTACTCCTGAATTAGTTATGATAAGTTCCATAATAAAGAACCATGTCTTGTATAAAAGTATAGACAACTTGATTTAGGACAAGTTATTTTTGCCATCACTAGCTTTTTAGAAAATTAAAAATAAAAAGTCGAACCCAGGTACGGGCAAGGTGCGGAAGAGTCATACGACCCAGTGGAGAAAGTATATTGGTCTCTTTTTAACATATTCAATGGTTGCACTTGAGTAAGTAGCGTAACACAATGATGTGACTTTTTATTTTAGGACTCCTTCTATGCTTGTCTTTATTCTGAGGGTAACCTTAATGTTTTTTACACATCTTTAAAGGTTAGCAAACCAAACAATTTTTTTTTTCATGTTATTATTTTAGTTAAGTGGAATGTCAGTTGTCAGAGAGATAGAAAGAGAGAATGATGCGTAGAGAGAGACTGAAGACGAATGGCGTACGATGTAAAAGAAAGACGTGTGAAAGAGTTCTTTGAGATTTAATTAAATTATTATTTTGTAAAATGCTAAAGTAAAATAAAAGCAGATAGTGTTTATTTAAACAGTCGGTTTTTAATTTCAATCCAAATATCCCACATTACTTATTTTGGTGTGAGGGTTGTTGATCGAAACTTGATTTCTTACAGGGGCCAGATGTCGATTTTCAGTGGCGTTACTACTATATAAGCCGAGAAGCCCGGCTTGCCCTATTAAAATAATTAAACTGAATTTACACTCTCCTAACTCATAATTGTTATTAAAAAAATCGTTTACGTATTTTTTATAGTTCAAATATTCGCGCGCTTCTAAACGCTGTCAAGTTTGACGTTGACAGGTTATTGACACAGGCACCACGATATTTCACGCATGTGTCAATACCGCTATCGCCGTTTCGCTCGCACTCGTTGGCTTCTTATTTGGCTTCGTTTCGAGCCGTGTTCTTTCTAACCTATTAAAAATTCGTCAATGTACAGTGGCGGACTAAGAGGCCGTAACAGATTTGTCTATGGTTTCGTCAGCCCTAGATTGTATTACCCAAGAACAAGAGCTATTTTGCAATACAGAAAAACCGGAAGTATTACGCCGACCGTGTCCGCCACTGTACATACATGTAGGCAAGTAGCTATTAAGAACTTTACTATGAAATCGAAAGCCCTGCTTGCGTACGAAGTTAGCAACGAGCGAGCCGCTGCGCGAGAGAGAGGAACCCACCAATTTGTTTGCTGTTCACTTTTCGATTTTATTTGTCGTGTTTGTTCATTGTTTGTTTTTGTTTTGCAGTTTAATTAAATTTAAATGTTTTCAAGGAGCAAACTAATTGTGCAATGTGTTGATTTAATTTAAATGAGTGTTTGAACTTTGGTGTACGGGAAGACGAGAAAAAGGTTAGTGGTTTGAAGTGCATTATTTCTCAAACGAATAAATATACCTACAGTAGGTTAGGAACCTAGGTTATTTTAGGAGTTAGGCACTTATCCCTTAAATCATAGGCCAGGCTTGCTCTAACTTGAAATCCGAGGCACTCCACTGTCGATTTTGTGTTTGTAATATCGATGTTACGATACAAAGCCGATATTTCGATTTTTAATATAACAACATCGATGTTACGATGCTTGTTATAACGCACGCAACATCGATGTTATAACATCGATATTTTGGCTTCTAACATCGATGATCATCGAGCATCCCTAGTCTATGGTCCTGTGTAGTATCTCTAGTTGGTCTGTGGTCCTGTGCAAGTTTTGAGAATGCGATTGCGGTGTTTAAATTCTTTTCTGTATTTCAGACATCCTGTAGCATTACAAAAAAGACATATTAGCTACATACAAGGGCAATCTCCCGAGCCAAAAATCAGAGAATACTTTTATTACATTGACCATCAAGGCATGGTAAGTGAACTTAAGCTACGAACGCACAGGCGGATTTTTGCCGCGCGGATTTTATGTAACATACTGAATCCTATGGAAGTGTGCGCACCAGCGGATAAAAAACCGTAAAAACACGCCTGTGCGTTCGGGGCCTATGAATAAGGTTGAAAATTAAATAACAAAATTTGAACCGCGCGGAAATAAAACCGCCTGTGCGTTCGTAGCCTTAGCACATATCAACATATTATTAACCTTTTCGGCGCCACTGGAAATAAACGAAGGTTGCTCCCCCACGCCAAGGCATTTTACCTTCAAAGACATTAGTGATTGCAAAATTCAATCGACACACAAAATCAACCAAAATTTTTATGTGAGATAAATAAACAATGGAGTGATTAATATACGAAAAGCTAAACATTTTCCCGTTTTTTAAACTTTTGTAATGCTAGAACCCAATAAGAATTTGCTTTTATGGAGTTTTGTCTGATTACTTTCAACTGAATTATATAACAAACTAAAGCGGTGGCACGTCACTAACTACTTCATATCAAGTACTCGGCGCTGGAGAGACACAAAAACTGCGAAGTTCGATCTCGTTAAAGGGTTTTTAATCACAGAGTCGATAGTTTTTTTGTACTATATTTTTTTATCTTTTATTTAATCGTATTTAAATATTTAAAATTATGCAACGGATTTCGATGCGGTTTTTTTTTAAATAGATAGAGTGATTCAAGAGGAAGGTTTATAAGTTTAATACGTGCACAAGATACTTATAGGTTAGGCGGTGCGAAGTTCGCCGGGTGGACTAGTTTTTAATAAAACCATTTATGTACCAATCAAAATAATCTCACTCAAGTAACTTAATAATTTTAAGTTCATGAGTCACATGTCATGTGATGCATTTCTCGTTACAGTTTAAGCACCATTTTTGTCATGAGCGTGGCGGGATATTTCATTGAATCATACCTGGACAATGGGCATGGAAACACACCTCAATTTATACTCCAAAAGCTATAGTTGTTAGTTAAAAAAACGTATAGTATTAGTGTTATAAAACTTATAATTTGAAAAAACCAATAGCCGTCGAGCTTTATTAAATTGAGTTGTATTGGGACATGGAAGTTGTTGGGTAAATTTGTCTAACACTCGTAACAACAAAATAATGTTCCCTTGGTGTTTTCGCCACCATTAAAAAATGCTCCGCTTTTGCGTTTGCAGGGGCCTTCCATTAAGAAGACAATATAAATGGGGCGGACGGAGCCTATAGTGTCGCGAGCGCATCGGTCCTTATCGTGCCCCTCCAGAGGGATCTAGGCTTCGCACCGACCGCACGCGCGTTCTTTCTATCAATACATAGTATAAAACAAAGTCGCTTTCCGCGTCTGTCCCTATGTATGCTTATATCTGTAAAACTATGCTACGGATTTTGATGCGGCCTTTTTTATTAGATAGAGTGATTGAAGAGGAAGGTTTATAAGTAGTACACATGCACAAGATAGAAATAGGTTAGGCGGAACGAAGTTCGCCGGGTCGACTAGTTTTTGTATAAATACGTAATTAATTCTGGATAAAAAAATATATAGTACCTATACTTAGTTTTCTTTTGGCAATTTTTTTTTTTTAATTATTCTCTTTCGTCCTCAAATACAAATATGTACAAAATTAAAACTATACTTTCTATAAATTTAAAATCTAAAAATTAATATAATTTATGTTTGTAGCTGTTCGTCCCTCGACCATTGCCATAAATCAATCATAGATAACATCGTATCCAAAACGTCATTATAAAGAACTATGTAAAATCAAAGGTTGTTTTAATTTTGAGGACATAAATAACATTTAAATTAAAAATTACAAATAATTGTAAAATACTATAAAGTCTCTTTTTACAACCTCTACACTTCATCAAAGAGATTTTTTAATTTTCATCAGGAATTTTCTTAAGTATCTCAATTTACATACGTAAACAAATATATGTTGTAGAGTTTTTTTTAATGAACTTTTAACTAGTTAAAAAAAAACAACTTATTGTTAGCTTTTATTTAATGTTGTAAATTGGAGAAGTAGTTTTTTTGTATATGACCACACTATTCGTAAAAAAAAGTGATGATTGTCTATGGTCGGCCGGTTTTTCTAGAAAAACAGAGATCTTTGATGGCGTCAATGTAATCGTAGAGTAAAAGATTGTTTTATATGATACATTAATAAAATTGTGATAAAACAGTACCTATCATGGAGTTTCATATCAGATTGAGTAATGGAAACACGGTATAAGATAGTTTTCAATTCAGAAGAGGCACGAGAGACCACGCCCGCCGTAAATGTTTGTTCGAGTTCTAAGGTCAGAGATTTCCAAATAATTTCTACAAGATGAGACCATAGCCATCAGCTCTAGTTCTACGCTTCCTAAGTAATCTGGTGCGAGCGTCATAAACTTATGCAGTAAAGTGCTCGTAAGGAAGTGCCAACAGAAATTGATGATGTGGGTTTTCTTCTCATAGTTTCTTGACAATTCACCGGCCGGTGCAGTGTGGTGGTTGTAGGTGGTACCTATGAAGTTGTGGGGATGAACTTACCTGAGTATTCTATGTTTGAGCAGTTGTCAACGTCGAGAGTACTTATCAGCGGGAAAGTGAATTGCATGTTCATCGTTCATGCACTTGTATTGACAATTATATGTATTTATAGGTTATATCTACTTTGGTTTATAGTGTATTTGCTATTGTTAATGTGTTTCATTGTGTTTCCTGAAACTAATAAGTAAGTGATTGATTTTGCATATTGAGATATTTGATTTTAAAAATTTTAAAGTGAATTGTCAGACGGACCATTACGTTAATGATTAAAATAGTTCTGACTATTATTGTATGATAAGTTAAAATATGTTTTTTTTTGTTAATATAAGTCATTTAAAGAAGTATAAGTTTATGCGTGGAGCGACTAATTTTTTGTGTTCATGGTACTGATTCTGAGATTAATAAGAGAACAAAAAAAAAAATTTAAAATAAAATAAAAGCAACTTAATTAAAATACTTACTTGGTAGATAATAATTCATAGACATACAAAATTGTTATTAAACTTCATAAAAAAAAAAAAAAACAAACAAAATATATATATATACTAATTTGAGCAGGAAGAATATTTAATACTAAGGTATTAACTTGAGCTAAATTTTATTACAACAGTTATACAGTTATTACACAGTAATAACAGTAATATAGTTATTTTACAGTAGTAGTACAGTTATTTTCAAGATAAAACAACACGTTTGATTTTATTAAAAAACAAATCAAAATAAATAGTATTAGTTATTAGTTTTGTAAATAGTAAAACATAATAACAATAATATATTTATTTGAGTTAAATAACAGGTGTAAATTTAAATATAAAAAAATAAAAAATAAAAAAAAACAATGGGTAGGTCACAACGCAGACATCATGATACTGACACGGATGACAGTAGTAGTGAGAGTGATAATGATCGGCGAGAACATTATAAAAAGCGACGAAACAATCGTGATAAAAGGGGAAGTGGTCACAAAAGTAAACACCACAAACAAAAGCGATCTCGCAGGTCTAAATCAAGTAAAAGTGATGATCGTAATTCAACATTAACTCCACCTCTTCCTTTGAATGCATCAACAAACGTAGCCGCAAAGTCATCTGTTGGGAAACGGACCTCTGGCGTTGTTGTATCTGAAATTAATCCTAGTCCACAAATGACACTCCCAATTGCAGAATTGCCGATGAATAATATAGGTAACATTGAGAATGCTAACATTAATTCACCTGCGTTGAATTCAAACTTTTGGGCACAAAATAATTTTCCAGTCTCATTTAGCGTTGTGCCTGAATTTGATCCAAGCAACAACAATCAAACAATTGAGAATTGGATAAATAAAGTTAATGAATGCGCACAGATATATTCATGGAATGACCGACAAGTGTGCCACTATGCCTTACCTAAATTATGCGGATTAGCAAAGAAATGGTATCAGGGTTTGCCTTCTGTACTATTTACGTGGCCTGAATGGATGGAAAAATTAAAATTGGCTTTTCCATCAAATGAAAATTACGGCGATCTACTAACAAATATGTTGAGATTGCGCTGCAGGTTTGGTCAATCTCTGGAACATTATTATTATGATAAAATGGCACTTATTAATAAGTGCGAAATATATGGCAAAAAGGCGGTTGGATGTTTATTACACGGTGTTGATGATAAATTTATTCGAATGGGTGCTGGTGCTTGCATGTTCGCTGAGCCGGAACAAGTTTTGAATTATTTTAGAACTGTTTCTCAACACGAACAAGGTGCTACACTACAATCTAGAAACAAAACTGTAGTATACAATAGACAAGGAAATAAACCCTTAAATGAATTCCCCAAAAATAATTTAGAGAATTTTAATCAACAAGTTCGATGTTTCAATTGTAACGAAATAGGACACATAAGTATAAAATGCAACAAACCTATAAAGAGGTGTAACTTGTGCCATAAGTTAGGCCATGAAACGAAGGACTGTCGACGGCGACATCAAGCGAACAGTAATGAGCCAAACGTTAGGGCAATAGAAAGCAATCAAACAATTAACAAAACAGTTTTGTTTGTTAAAGACAAAACTGACGAGAATGATAAATATTTTAAAACGGTTATGATCAATGGAATTGAGAAAATGTCGTACGTAGATCTCGGCAGCAGGTGTACTCTTATCCGGGAAAATGATGCCAAGGATATTAAAGCAAACTGGGAACCTTGCGAATCAACGGTATTGCAAGGTTTCGGAAACTCTTGCGTAACTCCTCTAGGAAAAATAATAGCTGCTGTCGAGATAGGAAATGTGAAAGCTGACATTGAACTTTTGGTTGTGCCAAACCAATTTTTACACACGCCAATACTTATCGGGCATACATTTACGGAGCGACCTAATGTGATCGTTCATAAAACTAATGATGAACTGATATTTTTGCAGACCCCCAATATAGACACTGACATTGATAAAACCAAAATAAAACTATTGGTTGATATAGATGCGACAATTATGCCGTACACTACAAAACCTATAGATGTAATAGCTGAAGACAGTTATACGGGAGGGTTGTTTGTGCAATATAGTCACAGAATTACTTCTCAGACAGACTACCTTATTCTTCCAGGTGTATATGAATTTGAGTCAGGAAAAGGGTACATCATGGTAACTAATATGTCAAAAGATAATTTAAGTATAAAAAGCCAAGACCTGTTAGTGAGGGGGTACAAATACAAGGAAATTAATACTGAGTATGTGGGAGTAACATCAATTGCTAAGAACAAATTGGAACCTTTGCCTCTAAATGAAATTAAAGTTGGGGTAGAACTCACAAATAACGAAAGGGATTCATTTCACGTGTTGTTAGAGAAATACAGGGATTGTTTTGCAATGAATCTAAGTGAATTAGGTAAAACTGATTTAACAGAAATGCAAATAACTTTGATGGACAACACTCCTGTGGTTCATAACCCATATAGAATGTCGCTAGTAGAACGTGAACAACTTGGCAAAATAGTTGAAGATCTTCTATCTAACGACATAATTCGAGAAAGTAATTCTTCATATTCCAGCCCAGTAATATTAGTCAAAAAGAAAAATGGTGAGAAACGATTATGCGTCGATTATCGAGCATTAAATAGAAAAACTTTTAAGGATAAATACCCCCTCCCACGTATTGAAGATCAGTTAGATGCCCTGGGTGGAAATAACCTTTTTACTACCCTTGATCTTGCCTCTGGATATTACCAGGTGCCAATGGAGGAGTCTAGCAAGCGCTTTACAGCATTTGTCACACCAGATGGTTTGTTTGAATATAATAGGATGCCGTTTGGTTTATCAAATGCTCCAAGCGTTTTTCAGAGGACAATAAATTCTATGTTGCGGGGTTTTGGTAACAAAATAGCTCTTGCCTATATGGATGACCTTCTCGTACCATCAGCGACGATTGATGAGGGACTTGCAAAACTGGAAAAAGTATTTCAATTGTTGCGTTCTGCAAAACTAACGCTTAACCTTAAAAAATGTAATTTCTTTGAAACAAATGTACATTATTTGGGGTACGAGATTAGTTCTAAAGGCATTCGGCCTGGTGCTGGTAAAATCAAGGCAGTTGAAGAATTCCCAGTGCCTAAAAACGTACATGAGGTGCGTCAATTTGTAGGCCTTACTAGCTATTTTCGACGTTTTATTGAAAATTTCTCGATTATAGTAAAACCATTGACGAGCCTCACAAAAAAAGATGCTCCATGGGTATTTGGCGATACGGAGTTGGCTGCTTTTAACGAATTAAAGAAAAGATTAGTACGCAGACCAGTTTTGGCTTTATATGATCCCAAAGCTGACCTTGAGATTCATACAGACGCTAGTAAAGCAGGTATTGGCGCTATACTATTACAGCGAGATTCATCAGGCCAGTTGAACCCAATCGCATATTTTAGTCGTCAAACCACTTCCGACGAAAGTAAACTTCACTCGTATGAGTTGGAGACTCTCGCTGTAGTTAACGCTTTAAATCGCTTCAGAGTGTACGTCTTGGGAAAAGCTACTAAAGTTGTAACTGACTGTGCTGCTATTCGTAGTACAATGTTGAAAAGAGATCTTATTCCCAGAGTTGCTAGGTGGTACTTACTTATGCAAGAGTACGACATTACTGTTGAGCATAGAAACGGCGACAAAATGATGCATGTAGATGCGTTATCGCGTAATCCTGTAGGGTGTGATACTGAATACCAAAAATTTCAAGATGTAATTGAAATATTAAAAGTTGACGATGACGCATGGTTACAAACAGTTCAACTAAATGACTCGGAAATTTGTCGTATCATGGAGATACTAAATGATTCTGCTACCAAAGATGTTGTGGAAATTCACAAAAATTATACCGTCAAGAACAGTCGACTATATCGCGTTATAGAGAAAAATGGTGTAATTAACCTACGCTGGGTAGTTCCCAAATCGGTTCGTTGGCAAATCGTCAGGATGAATCATGACGATGCTGGTCATCTTGGATTCGATAAAACCTATGAAAAAATTAGCAACGTATATTGGTTTAAAAAAATGCGTCGATTCATACGGAAGTATTGCCAATCGTGTTTAAATTGTGCGCATGCGAAATTACCGTCTGGACCAAAGGAAGGGCTATTACATCCAATTCCGAAAGTTAGTAAACCGTTTGATACCATTCACACGGATCACTGTGGACCTTTCCCGCTGAGTAAAAAGAAGAACTGTCACATACTGTGTATCATTGATTCGTTTACTAAATTCATTTATATCAGGCCTGTGAAGAATCTTAAGAGTTGCACGACTATTGCTGTATTTACTGATTATTTTGCGACTTTTGGAGTCCCACGGCGTCTTATCTCAGACAGGGGTACTAGTTTTACCAGTAAAGATTTCGCCAAATTCTTAAACGACAGGGGTGTTAAACATATTCTCAACGCTGTAGCAACACCTAGGGCAAATGGACAAGTCGAGCGTTATAATCGCACTATTGTTGATGCCTTAACTGCTGCAAATCACGATAAGCCTGAGAATGAATGGGATCTTGTTTTGCCGCAAATTCAATGGTCGATAAATAATACAGTTAATAAAACCACCGGACGTACGCCAGCAGAAACACTCTTTGGCATCAGGACCACTGGGGTTTCTGATGGTATTATGAATCCTATAGTATCAGAAAATCAACATGTCGATAATCTAGACCTGATACGATCTGAAGTTGAAAAAGGTATTTCTGAAAGTCAAGAAAAACAAAAGAAGAGATTTGATGAGTCGCGCAAAGTTGCTAGACAGTATCAGGTCGGTGATTTAGTTCGTATAGAAAAAGAAATTCGTACTGACCAGGGTCAAAGCAGAAAACTGTTGCCGAAATGTTGCGGGCCATTTAAAATTACTAAAGTCTTGGGGAATGATAGATACGAAGTAGAAGACACCCCGATTACAAAAAAAGGAAATAGACAAGTCTATAAGGCAACGTATGCAGTTGATAAAATACACCCATGGCTGGTTTTTAACAACGATGTAATATCTAGTGAATCAGACTAAAAAAAAAAAAAAAAAATTTTTTTTTTTTTTTTTCTTTTTAAAGGGGGGAGGGAGCAGGTGCTAGTTGAGTTATTAAAAAGTTAAATATATTTTAGTACATATATATATTTGATGTATAAATTAACAGAATTATTAAAACATCAAAAACATTGCAATAAATAAAAACTTAATATTATAATAGTACTTAGAAATAAAATTATTTGACACATTAGTTATAAAATATGTTTAATTACCTTAATAAATGTAAAAAAAAAAAAAAAAAAAAAAAAAAAACACAAGATAAGTTAAACCAGTTTGTTTTTCTCAATAAAAAAAATTACAGGAAATATAATATGAAAGTTAAAGTTCATAAATAATTTTTATTTGGTTGTGCTGTACAATTTATTAAAAACTAAATTTTTGTCTTATATTATTATTATCTTAATAACTAAACAGTAATAAGTGATATGCTATTTTGGAAATTGTATATTTCATGTTATGTTACAGCGAGTCGTTTGAGTAAATATTCAAGAACGATGTTTGTTTAAGAGTGAGTTGTATTAGTGACTGACTACTCAAGAGCAAAGTTAATTTAAAAGTGAGTTGTCCGAGTGATTACTCGTGAACAATGTTAGTTTAAGAGTGAGTCGTCCGAGTGAATACTCGTGAACGATGTTAATTTAAGAGTGAGTCGTCCGAGTGAATACTCGTGAACGATGTTAGTATAAGAGTGAGTCGTCCGAGTGAATACTCGTGAACGATGTTAGTTTAAGAGTGAGTCATCCGAGTGAATACTCGTGAATGATGTTAGTTTAAGAGTGAGTCGTCCGAGTGAATACTCGAGTACGATGTTAGATTAAGAGAAAGTCGACCAAGCGAATACTCGAGAGCGATGTTAGTTTAAGAGTGAGTCGTCCAAGTGAATACTTGTGAACGATGTTAATTTCAGAGTGATCTGTCCGAGTTATTACTCGCTTATTAATTTGAGTGAAATTTTCATAGAGCGAGAAGTAGGTTGGTCCTACTCAAGTTTAATGTTTGAAGTATTGTAATAATAACAGTTAATATTTATTTGACTTATATAATTTTAGTTGCACCATATTGTGATAGCTATGATCTTTGTGATAAAGAGAATATAAGAGTGAATAAAATTGTAAAGATATTAACTTAAACATTCTTGAAATAGTATTAGAATAAAGAGAATATAAGAGTGAATAAAACTAAATAATATTTTTATCAGATTGTGATATTAAAGCTAGACTTAAAAATAAAAAGTTAATTTAACTTTAGAAAAGTAGAAGATTACTTAAATTGTTTTGTTCTGGTTATCTATGTAGCTGAACGCGAGGGCGCGTTAGTGTCAGGATTGGCCGAATGTTAGCTTTTATTTAATGTTGTAAATTGGAGAAGTAGTTTTTTTGTATATGACCACACTATTCGTAAAAAAAAGTGATGATTGTCTATGGTCGGCCGGTTTTTCTAGAAAAACAGAGATCTTTGATGGCGTCAATGTAATCGTAGAGTAAAAGATTGTTTTATATGATACATTAATAAAATTGTGATAAAACAGTACCTATCATGGAGTTTCATATCAGATTGAGTAATGGAAACACGGTATAAGATAGTTTTCATTATGAGGTAAGGTCCCAATAGTTCTCTGCAAATCTGTATTCCAGTAGTAGAAGCCGTGGGAAAGAATAATTTTTAAGGTAAACAAAGTCATAAATCACATTTTTGTAAAGGGTTTTTTGCAGAGTATTCTTACTTGGAATCGACGCTTTTGTTTTAGCATAAACGCATAGGCGGGGTGCCTATCCAACATACCTTACACACAAAGACAACATAATGCGACATCTATTTGTCTCTGAGCACTGCTACCTAAAGCTTTAGCAAACAAATCAAACACATTTATGGAATTAATTGCCAATATATTTTTTTTAGTTTTGCTGGGTATTTCCTATTACTTTGTGAATACCGTTTAAAATGTGGAAAGCTTTTTTTAAAAGACGTGATTTTGTTCTATAGTATAATATTCAATTCTATGGTGTCTATTAAAGCGTTTACCCAGCTATGTATGGATGTTTGTAAAAAATCTGTGATGACCATTTGTAGATCTAAGTGTACACGTTTCGAAGTAAACGTAGTATTAGTAGGTAGGTACTTTTACGACCAAATCCAAACTGACTTAATTCAATTCAACAATATTTTATTAGTTTCTAATTAGAACCATTGGAAAATGCGCAGCGCAATTCATCTGTAGATGTACTTTCACTATTTTTTACGCTGAGCGTACCAACAGTCTAGACACAATGTACCAAAATGTCCACTCTTTAGCACAGCACTAAAAAACTTGTCTTGCGTATGTGACGTCACAGCAGCACTTCACCTCAAGTGCTTGGCGTACGGGATATATCAAACAACTGATGAACGGGTTGCTTCGCTAGAGCCGCCCGCCTACCTTATTAATTGTTGTCGACATTTTCAAAGGCGAGGATTTGTAATGTGTACAATAAAGGAATCAATAGTAAATTCTAATAGAAATTATATTATTCCAGTCCGCACTATGCGTACACGTTATGAGATGGTTGAAAAAGTGTATAGTTATAATAATTTAAAAAATATATTT
>OX637642.1:9003219-9073125 GCA_951802225.1 Euspilapteryx auroguttella | reverse complement strand
AAAAACTGCTTTATGTCAGGATGATTGAAAAAAAATTAATGCTTATATAGTTTTTCGGACTATCCACAGACGAAAGGACCACTGCTGCAATAATATTATAAAAAAAAATGGTTGGCGGTTAAAAGGTTAACAATGTTTTTTTATAGCGTTTAAAATAAAAAATAAATTTACTTACTATACTTGATTTTGTTTTGTACATACTATTGTGCTAGGTATTCAGAATTTGGGAATATTCTATAGCCTATGTCACCCAGAGAAGTTATACTTAGTTTTACAACAGGAAAATAATTTTTCAAAATCGGAATCATCAGAACATCTCACCACTAAAGCTAGTTCATTAAATTTAACTTCAAAGAAGTTTCAAAATCCGATTCTCGCCCCAAATCCTTTGAGAAACTCTCTCCGAGTAAATGGCGCTTAAAAGGTTAATTGTATGGACTAAAAGAATACCAGACCTGTGCCCTGTGCGTAGCGGATAGCGGACCGCCCAGCGCTCCGCCGCCACCCTACTTCAGTAGGTAGGTACTCTATATCTAGGCTAAACGCTAAACCCTAGCAAGAAATTAATACTTAGTGAATCGTCATTACCTAATGCCTAACTAACTATGTACTTACTTGAATATTTAATACTTACGTCAAATAATGATAATAGTAGTATCTAGGTAGTTAGGCATTAGGTACTTACTCAAAATATCATAATAGTATACTTAGAGAAAGGAAGTTCGTATTTTTTACTTAGCCAAGTACATATTGCAACCTCGAAATACACTTTTCAGCTAAAAGGTACACTATAATCCAGCCAACTAGAAAATGTTGGCACACTGTATGCAATGGCCGCTTTTTAGTGGTCCATTTAATTTGGTCGGTTAGTTCTAAATTTTTTGTTTTTCTTGAATAACTTCGGATTTCATAAGAATATCACACTGAAATTTAAAGTAAATCTTTATTACATAATACTCGAATTAGCCGCGGGCGCCGGCGTTAGAATGTCGCCCTCCCCCTCTCCTCCCGTGGGAGCCGTAGGACCCGGCTGAGGGACAGCACCAGAAGACGGGCAGCAGCGTCTTCTGGTTTTTTTTTTTTAAACAACACCATACTGCGCTCGCCAACCCGCCTGCCAAGCGTGGCGAGTATGGCAACCCCCCCCCTCATGAATAGTCAGCATGTGCCCAGGCCCCTAGTCCCCGGCAGCCCCGCTATTCCTGACCACGGTAGCGGTTACGGTAACGGCGGGGCAAGGGGTGCTAAGAATCCCCGGACGGTCGGCTACCACCCCTTTAAACGACAACTGGCCCTGGCAACACACAACGTCCGCACTTTGAGGACTGACGATATGATTGTTGCGCTGGAAGAGGAAATGAGCAGGTTACGGTGGGATATTCTAGGGCTATCAGAAGTCCGTAGACAGGGACAGGACACGATAACCCTGAAATCGGGTAACCTGCTCTTCCACCGGGAGGGCGACCAACTGTCCCAAGGTGGTGTCGGGTTTCTCGTCCACAAGTCCCTCGTTAGCAACATTATTACCATCGACAGTGTGTCAAGCAGGGTCGCATACCTAACACTCAGAATATCTAAAAGATATTTGCTGAAGGTAGTTCAGGTCTATGCACCGACCTCGACACACTCAGATGACGAAGTAGAGTCTATGTATGAGGACATTAGTCGGGCCATACATACGCATAAAACTCACTTCAATGTTGTTATGGGGGACTTCAATGCGAAACTAGGCAAGAGAAGCGAGCATGAGTTGAGAGTGGGGAACTTCGGTTATGGGCAACGGAACCCTAGAGGTCAGAGGCTGGCCGATTTCATGGAGAAAGAAGGACTCTTCATGATGAATTCTTTCTTCCAGAAGCCACCTCATAGGAAATGGACCTGGATGAGCCCTGGTGGTTCTAGGAACGAGATAGACTTCATCTTGACCGACAAGAAACGGATATTCAATGATGTCTCCGTGATTCATAGGGTAAAAACCGGCAGTGATCACCGAATAGTAAGAGGCACATTGAATGTGAACGTTAAACTTGAACGGTACCGCCTGATGAAGTCTACGCTCCGTCCTACCCTCGCTCAGATCGAAAACCCCGAGAGCTTTCAACTCGAGCTCTCTAATCGCTTTGATTGTCTAGACGACGCATCAGTGGACGAGATCAATAACAGGTTCGTAAAAACTGTCCATACGGTCGGATCTAAATTCTTTAGGACTCGCCGTACCGCTAGAACTCAGAAACTCTCTGAAGACACCCTCAAACTTATGGCTGAACGACGCTTGCTTAGACTGCAGTCTCCCGATGATGCTGCGTCATATAGGCGGCTCAATAGGCAGATCTCGAAGGCCTTGCGACACGATATCCGTGTCTTTAATACTGCGCGTATTAAGGATACGATAGAGCGAAATAAAGGCTCCAAAGTGCTCGCAAGAGATATGTCTGTTGGGCAAAGCCAAATGACCAAGCTGAAGAGGGATGACGGCAGTATAGCGTCGACGAAAGCGGAAATTTTGAGGGAAATCGAGAAGTTCTACGGACAGCTATACGATTCGGTCACTAAGCCTGTTACTAGTGCGGCTAACGACCCTAGAGCCAAACTAACCCGACACTATACCGAAGATATCCCGGACATCAGCCTGTACGAGATAAGGATGGCCCTGAAACTGCTTAAAAATAACAAGGCACCGGGTGAGGATGGAATCACGTCAGAGCTTCTGAAAGCGGGTGGAACACCGGTACTCAAAGTCCTTCAGAGGCTCTTTAATTCTGTCCTACTCGAAGGGACCACGCCTGAAGCATGGAACAGAAGTGAGGTGGTGCTTTTCTTTAAGAAGGGCGATAAAACCCTTTTGAAGAATTATAGGCCCATCTCGCTTTTGAGCCATGTTTATAAGCTGTTTTCCAGGATCATCGCCAATCGTCTCGAACGAAGGTTTGATGACTTCCAGCCTCCCGAACAAGCCGGCTTCCGAAAAGGCTTTAGTACCATAGACCACATACATACGCTGCGGCAAGTTATACAGAAGACCGAAGAGTATAACTTGCCGCTATGTCTAGCGTTTGTGGACTATGAGAAGGCCTTTGATTCGGTCGAAACATGGGCGGTGCTAGAGTCCCTCCAACGATGCCGGATTGACTATCGGTACATCGAAGTGCTGAAGTGTTTGTATAGCAACGCCACCATGTCTGTCCGAGTACAGGAACAGAATTCGAAGGCTATTCCCTTGAACAGAGGCGTGAGACAGGGAGATGTTATATCTCCGAAACTGTTCACCGCCACTTTAGAAGACGCCTTCAAACTTCTAGAATGGAAAGGGCAGGGCATCAATATTAACGGCGAATACATCACTCACCTTCGGTTTGCCGACGACATCGTAGTCATGGCAAGGTCGATGGAGGAACTCAGCACGATGCTCGAAGGCCTCAACCGAGTCTCCCAACAGGTGGGCCTTAAAATGAACATGGACAAGACGAAGGTCATGTCTAATGTCCATGTTCTGCCTACCCCAGTTATGGTTGGGAACTCGGTTCTCGAAGTTGTCGACGAGTACGTATACCTAGGACAAACCATCCAGTTAGGTAGGTCCAACTTCGAGAAGGAGGTCAATCGCCGAATCCAGCTCGGATGGGCCGCGTTCGGGAAACTACGCAACGTCTTCTCGTCCAATATTCCTCAGTGCCTGAAGACGAAGGTATTTAACCAATGTGTGCTGCCAGTGATGACATACGGTTCTGAAACGTGGTGCTTCACTATAGGGCTTATGAACAGGCTCCGAGTAGCTCAACGAGCCATGGAGCGGGCTATGCTCGGGATTTCTCTGCGGGATCGAATCAGAAATGAGGACATACGCAGAGAAACCAGGGTCACCGACATAGCCAAGCGGATAAGCTCGTTGAAGTGGCAATGGGCAGGTCATATAGCCCGCAGAACAGATGGCCGCTGGGGCCGAAAAGTTCTCGAGTGGAGACCACGGATCGGCAAGCGCAGCGTAGGACGTCCACCGACCAGATGGACGGATGATCTGCGCAAGGCTGCGGGTCCACGCTGGATGCAGGCCACCTGCGATCGGTACAGATGGAGAGCCTTGAGGGAGGCCTATGTCCAGCAGTGGACGTCTTACGGCTGAAATGATGATGACTCGAATTAGTGCCAGGTTACCAATGTCGTCGCTGCTTTGGTTTTTGCGTAAGAGGTTGGTAAACCTAACGCGCGGTCAAACATTTAGTTAAAGCTTTATTTCTCGAAAAGTATTTGACCTAGCGTTATAAAAACTTCAGAATAACGTGAAGGACAAGGTAAGGAAGGGTTTATAGAGTTTTGAAGTCTCCAAGTATCGTCCTTAATTAGTGATCAGGGTATTTCTCTTTTTGTTGTTTATTTTTTTTTTTCACGAAAACTAACAATTATTTTGAACCGACATATTGACACAAATTCAAGAAAGTGACTAGTAATGCTTATGAAAAAATCCAGTTCTCTAGCGTCAGCAGTTTCCGAAATATTTAATAAAATAGATTTCCGGCAAAACGTCAGTCCAGCAACAGATGGAATAACTCTGTTATCTGAAGAGGCACATTTACCAGATTCAGCGCACATTTAGGCACATTTATAAGCTACATTTCTGCCAAGTTTCAAAGACCTAGGCCCAGCGGTTCAAAAAAGTGTTTCCAGGATGACGTCATCCCAGCAGAATTAGTTTTTAGCCTATAACTCCAGAACCTCTGGATGCACAAATTCGACACTTCGCGCACTAATCCTTCGTTCGATGCACTGAATATTGGCATTTTCAAAATTTCGATGCCGTGACTTTTTCGGCCCCACTGTCGGACACAATTAAAACTAAAGTGCCAAGCCATTTGTCGTTATCATCTGAAAGAATTTCCTAAGGGTATTTCTATAGAAGATTCTGATAATAAACCACTAGACGGACTTGCCCTTCATGTGCGGGAAGTCCATCTATTTTAATTTTTTTTTTAACCAACGAAAAAACAAAGAGGAGGTTCTCAATTCGTCGCGTATATTTTTTTTTTTTAAGTATGATCACGCATAACTTTTTACTGTGTGGACCGATTTTGATAATTCTTTTTTTAATCGACAGGGTATACCTTGAAGTTGGTCCCATAAAAATTTGAAAATAAAATTCCCACCCTAAGGGTGGGAAAATAGGGGTGACTTTGGTCGGCGAGTCGATTTATCCACTCACAGAATGCATTTCCGTGTTACATTATAACTTTTGATACCTACTTACAATATCTTTGGAAATGAAATAAAATCAACCGAAAGACGTCCACTGCTGGACATAGGCCTCCCTCACAAATCGCCTCACCGACCGGTCGTGATCGAACCTCATCCTGTTAGTCCCTCAACCTTCGCCAGGTTGTGTGGCCACCTTGTGGGGTGCGACCACCCTGTGAAGGGTGATGAGCTGGGGTCAAAAAAATTAGCCCAAAAAAAACTGAAAAGCAAAAAATAAAAACTTTTTATAAAAAAATTAAACCGCCGAAAAAACTGAAAAGCATTAAATAATATGGAAACATTTTCTATTAGGCCTTAATTTACTCACTTCTTAAAGTAATTTTGGATTACCAAGAAATTTTGAGTCGGTGCCACAGAATCAACGAATAAAGATCACTAAATTACCTGAAATTCAAAGAAATAACCGAAAAACGTATGCCGCTGCGCATCGCGCTTTACATAGATAATGAATTTGCTTGTGTGGTGTGGCGCCGACTTAAAATTTCTTGGTAATCCAAAATTACTTTAAGAAGCTATTATTTAATGCTTTTCAGTTTTTTCGGCGGTTTATTTTTTTTATAAAAAGTTTTTATTAAATATCTAAATCTCGAAACTTGTGAAAGTGAATATATTTTCTGCATTGATAAAAAAAAACATTTCATACTCCATTACCTTCGAGCACATACATCGGCGTAGAATGCAAATACAATACTTATTCAATCTCAAAGTGAATTCGGAGAAAAGTATGTTGGACTTACCCACACTGACCTTATCTTATATTAAGTTTATTATTATTATCGATAAGGATAATAATAGTTGAAACCAACAACCATATTGAACTCATACTTAATGTGTTTTATTTAAAAAAAAAAAATCTGTTAAAAATTTATCACAGCAGTAGATAAATTGAATCAGATTGTTATGCTGATAAATTATTAATAAAATTATAATAAGTAGGTAGGTCCTGCATTACAAATAAAACTTGAAAATTGTACTAAGTATGTATTCATTCACAAGTTGGTGGGAAAATATAAATTAGATCCTGACCTTACCCTATACTTCAGAAGTGCTTGCACTAACAATAATTTCTTACACAGTAAGTATATATAAAAAACTAAAATTATGTTGTTTCTTCTTTAGAAAAAGGGTGATATGATCCTGGCTGCACCCAGGATATGCCTTGTGATATTTCTTCACTGGAATTAGGAAGCTTAAGCATCAAGTCCTTGGCTGAGTCATGGACCTTGGGGTCATATGGCTGGAAAGCAATGTGATGGCGGTCCTCCGTAGTTGGATCATCATACACATGATCAATACTAGCTGCTACACATTCCTTTACTTTTTCAACAAACAATTTTCTGTTTGTTTTCAATCTGCAAAGTTTGGAATAATCTGCTGTCAGTGCTAAATTAGGTCTTTGTCTAGAATAGAATACACTTTATTTACATCCATATCATAACTTCCCTATATAAGCGATACCGGTATCAGTGGGGTACATCATAATTTTTACTTTACGTTATCAACAGCAGTTATACCTATGTATAATTACGTTCAAATAAAACATCTTCTTAGAAAAAAAAAATTTTTGATGATGTGATTAGCAACATGTTAATTCGACATTCATTCAATACGAAATTCTTGCTCCATATATGATCATTTTTTCGAATCTCAAATTATTACATCGAAATCGACTCAATCGCCATCGAAGTTATTTGTTTCGAACAAACTTCCAAAGAACAGAAAAGTTATTTTAGTTGTAGGGTTGTAGGTGTACATATTGTATTTTGCCGTGATTTCTGACCATTTTGTACAAAACTTACATTAAGATTGTAGATAAAGTTATTTATGCACATTGTACATAATTAGGCATTAAAAAACTTGTGTGATCTTATTATGAAACGAACCGACAGTCACATAAATAACTATCATTGCATACAAAGTAAGATATGAAAGTACATTGTTCAATTCATGTTCAATTCAGGGTTCCAATAGCAATGTGCCGGCCTTATAGTGAAAAGTAATTTCTTCCAGGCAACACACATTGTCTCTAGTCATTAAACAATATTTAATTTGCTCCAGAAATTGTGTGTACTTCAAGCTGTAATCCTCATCTTTTAAATCTTCGCTAAAACAAATTTTGAGAATGCAAATAATTAGTCATGAATTGATCCAAATTGGTCCACAAAGTAAAATAATTAGTCCACTTATACTTTAGAAGTTATAGCCAAGTGTTTGTGAGGATTATGGCTTGACGTTCAAGCTGTAATCCTCATCTCTGGTCCAAGAAAACGGTAGGGTCTATCGACTTGGTTCAGGTCTAAATAATTAGTCCTCAATTGATCCACACGACATGCCAAATCTCAGAATTAATCCTCAAGAGGTTCCGGAGTTATAAGGGCATCTTAGTGAGGATTATGGCTTGAACATTTGGCACCTTCAATTATCTCCGGAACGCCTATAGCTATTGGTTTGAAATTTTGCCAAAAATTAATCCTCAATTAGTCCACCAGAATTATAATCACTGTTAAGGAAATGAGCAGACGGTATTTCTTTCTTCTAAATAATGCTTTAATAAGACAATAAAACATAAAATATAAAATAATAATAAATCAGTCACAGTTTGCTTGGTAAGAGTTCTTGGTGAAGTGAAGTGACGTGACGTATGTCACGCATGTCACGCATGCGCGTGAACAATCACTTCGAACTAGGTTTTCTTTGAAGAAGTACGTTAAAATCATCAGTTTTACTTTCCCATACATTGCGATCCATGTACAGTTGTGCACAAAATAATTGATAAACATTGACATTAACCGGTTACCTAAACGATTCTTTAGAAGAGTAAAGTGGGTTTTGGTATGTACCTACTTATTATTTTGACGAGTTCCCAATTACGTAAATGTACTTACCAAGATATTTAACCAAAAAAAAACCTTTGTCTATGATTTATATTTTTGCATGTACTTCAATTAAAAGTGTACAATAGTTTCTTTTCTTACTTAACTTAATTACAGCACCGTTTATATCGCAAATTTTTTTTAGTTTTAACATAATCACAGTTGGTTCAAGTGTAAATAAAACAACAACAAAAATTTGTTATGTACTTGCGCTTGCACCCCTCATTAATTAATTATTTAAAGTAACCAGTGTTACTATGTTTGACATTATGTGTCTGTGTCAACGTAAACTGCTATCTATGTGTATGTTTACATATTTTTATTATTTTGGATGTAAGCAATAATAAGCGATTTTGTAAGGGCGACATTGGATCTTTCTGTCCATTACGCAAAATGTGTTTTAAATGCGGAGTAAGTAAGTAATATTTATACTACTATTATTAGGTACCTAATACTATTTTATAAAATACTAGTCGACCCGGCGAACTTTGTACCGCCTTACCTCTTACTACATTGTGCATGTATTATACTTATAAACCTTCTTCTTGAATCACTCTATCTGTTAAAAAAAACCGCATCAAAATCCGTTGCATAGTTTAAAAGATATAAGCATACATAGGGACAGACGCGGAAAGCTACTTTGTTTTATACTATGTATTGATATTGATGATGATGTATTGATGACAACAGTAACAAACAACACAGTGTAAGGGTAGCTTACGTCTACTATCTATATACATGTGTAAATATTGTAACACTGATCTCTAACTTTGATTGCGCGCACGCTGCTTTTGAGTGGAGACAAGGATAGCGCTATTTGGCCAATCCTGGATAAGAGACATCATGCGCGATACTCCTGTAGATTTAAATTAAATAATATATACACGAGTATAGCGCCTGACGCGCGTCGCGGGACTGTTGTCTCTTATCAACCCGGTATTGGCCAAATAGCGCTTTCCTTGTCTCCACTCAAAGGCAGCGTGTGCGCACGCAACTGCGCACTTAAAAATAGAGCCAGGTTCTCGAATGTCGAAGAGCTAGTATTAGCTAAACTATATTTGTGTAGCCAAAATCGGAAGATGAAAAAAAACAATGTAAGTACTTGATAAAATTATTTCGTTTATTTATTAAAAGTATAGTCTATTATAGACACTTTTTTGCAATCAATAAAATTTGAATTTCGCGCCATACCGAAAGTTACCACCTCACCATAAAAAACTGTGATTATTGCAATGAAGCAACTGTGATTATAAAAACTTTTTTTTTTGTTATTATTATAATTGAACTAACTGTGATTATTGTTAGTTATTAAAAATAAGTAAGTATAATTATTGTGATATAAACGGTGAAGTATTGTGATATAAGCCTTGAGGGAGGCCTATGTCCAGCAGTGGACGTCTTGCGGCTGAAATGATGATGATGATGAAACGGTGATTTAATTAAGTTAAGTAAGAAAAGACACTATTGTAAACTTTTAATTGAATATATACTTACAAAAATTTAAATTATACATAGAAGTTTTTTTTGGTACATTAATAATTCACCTGCAACTAGTGATAGCAATCACTCAATCAGGCTTTCTTAAACATAAGTACATACCGAAAACCAAACCCACTTTCACTCTTCTAAAGAATTGTTTAGGTAACTGGTTAATATCAATGTTAATTAATTATTTTGTGCACAACTGTACATGGATCGCAATGTATGGGAAAGTAAAACTGATGATTTTAACATACTTCTTCAAAGAAAACCTAGTTCGAAGTGATTATAATTCTGGTGGACTAATTGAGGATTAATTTTTGGCAAAATTTCAAAACAATAGCTATAGGCGTTCCGGAGATAATTGAAGGTGCCAAATGTTCAAGCCATAATCGTCACTAAGATGCCCTTATAACTCCGTAACCTCTTGAGGACCAATTCTGAGATTTGGCATGTCGTGTGGATCAATTGAGGACTAATTATTTAGACCTGAACCAAGTCGATAGACCCTACCGTTTTCTTGGACCAGAGATGAGGATTACAGCTTGAACGTCAAGCCATAATCCTCACTAACATTTGGCTATAACTTCTAAAGTAATTAACTAATTAATTAACTACTAATTAATAATAATAATTAATGGACTAATTAATGGATTAATTATTATGGACTAATTATTTTACTTTGTGGACCAATTTGGATCAATTCATGACTAATTATTTGCATTCTCAAAATTTGTTTTAGCGAAGATTTAAAAGATGAGGATTACAGCTTGAAGTACACGAAAATGTATGGTACTTACTCTGTTAAAGCTTCCGTATTCCCTGCAACTTTTACATTTAGATTATGGAAAATAAAATTCAAATATTTAAGAATTTGCCATATATGATTACACTTTCTATCCCACTGAGGAAAAACTTCACTAAGACTCAGTACTCCCGAATTTGCGTCAACTGCAGGATGATACAACAGCGTAGTCAATGTAAGAACCTGAAATAATATCATTCGATGATAGATTAATTTTATGTTGGTATCAACCAGTTAGGTTCATTCTTGGTTTAAGTTTATAATGTAAGATGGAGTGCTTAACCAATAAGCAGTTCATCTACTCACCGGTACATCTTCATTTGGAAAATTTTTGGGTAAAGTTAATGTGAATCTGAATACTCCACCTTCATAAATTCCACTTCTTATGAATATTACTCCAAACCATACTGAAATTTTTAAACAAAGGAGTCAATTTTTTTTCCTCAATAAACATTTATAAACAAATACCTACTTACCTAACAGTTTTAAACACTAACCAAAAGAGCTTTCATAGGATGGGATTACATATATCCCTTGTAAGTTTTCGGTCTGCAACATGCGGCTGAAAATTTCATAAGAATTAAGAACCTGGTCGATGGGTTGTTTTATTGTAAAGTTAAATTACGTAAAACTGAGTCATATACAGTCGGTCGGTGGGTCCGGGGCGGCGTCTAAGGTAAAACTATTACACAGACCCTATATTAGTAGTATTACTACGTGTTAACTATTAACTAAATAGAAAGGAACATTCTTCTTCGGGAAACTTACTACTCTGCCATTATTAGGTACTCTTGATGGAACATTGAATACAACTCTAAGGATTCTTTAATATCGTCATCCATTTTTGAATAATTTTATGCTGTAAGTTAAGTAGGTAGGTAGGTACCAAATATTATTTATTTAATTTAATGGACTTGTTTTTTTTTATATATTTCCATTCTGGGCAGGCAAAGGAACTTAGTCCATACAGCCAAGTCTTCAGTAGTTAATTTCTAAGTATTCATGGATAAGGAGGTGGCGAGCAAATTTTCTAAATAATAAGCACGCTTGGCAGACGCTATTAATAGCGATAATAATACCCTAATAAACATCAAGGACCGCGTCTGCCAATATGGTAGCCCTGCGTTTACGATTGACAAGGTTTCAAAAATGTAAAAAAGAAAAACTCTACTAAATCATTTGCACGTGTCTGCCTCTGGGGCTGATGATAACAGCCATCCTGTTAACACGTAAAATCGAAGAGGCAGACATCTTGGGCTCTGACTTTTGTAGTTATTAATTTTTGAATTTATTTTTATGATTTAAAAAAAAAAATATTAGCACGCTTGGCAGACGCTATTAATAGTGATAATAATACCCTAACAAACATCAGGGACCGCGTCTGCCACCATGGTAGCCCTGCGTTTTCAATGAGGGGTTTTCAAAGTGACAGAAAAGAAAAAAAAAAGTTTCATAATACGCCGGTAGATGGCGGTGTCTAAAGCGAAATAAGGGAAATGGGAAATCGAATATTGACTGAATCTTTGGATTGGATCATTTTCTGCTAAGTATAAATCTTAATTTCACCTACTACGTGACTGCCTCAGTTAAATTTTAATTTTTATGTTTCATTTTGAGCTATTGAATCATTCATTTCATCTTGACCTATTGCTCCTGGCAGAGCGCCATCTAGTAGCAGCTTTATGAAACTTGTTCTTTTCTTCTGAGCTGTCAAATTGAAAACCTCTCATTGACAAGGTTTCAAAAACGTAAAAAAAAAAAACTCTACTAACAGTGTTGCCACCTTAGTGGATTTTCCACTAAATCTGGTGGTTTGAAACCCCCATTTAGTGGCCATTTTTTGCGTTTAGTGGCTAGTGGATTTTTTTAGTGGAAAAATTAGACCAAGAACTTTTGCAGTTTTTGAATAAATTTGAATTGCGGTATGCTGTTACAAAGCGTATGAACTAAAGATGTTTTAGACAATTTAGTAGAATTACAACACTTTTCCTTTTTTTTTTCAATTAAATACAAAGTCGATGTATTTTTTTTTTCTTTCATATTTTTGTCCATACTTCGAGGACACTTAGTTTTCTTTGTAGCTGTCTTGAGCGCCTGATTATAATTTTTAAAGAAGATAGTTTAAGATCTAGATGGCAATAAAATTTTAGGGTTGCGAATTGGTTAATTTTTAGAAAAAGGTCGTCCCTCTCGGTATGGCGCAAAATAAAAAAAAAACGCGTTTTTTACAATGTGGGAGATGGTTTCTTATTTCTTACATAAGCGAATTCATTAAAAATTTATTAAATTAATACTTTCGCCAGAATAAATAAAAAACGCGATTTTTTTTTTATTTCGCGTCATACCGACAGGGACCACGTTAAAGTTTCAAGTTCAAGTTAGGGCTCAAGTCTTAAAAATTGAACATTAAAAAATCCTCAAAAAATAAAAGGGCCCAGGGAGGCAAATTTCTTAAGAGCCATAGCACAGCTAAAGTAGCGCCACTAGAGAAAAAAATAAATATCTTCTAAACTAAGGCAAATATCAAAAATGTGAAACAGCATTCCCCTAGTTAATTCAGCCTAGTATTTTTAGGGCATTGTTGTATAGCTTTTAGGTTAAAGACCACAGTAAGTAACTGATTGGTGCCAAAAGCAGCCGTTTTTAGCAACAATCAGTTTCTTTCTGTGGTCTTTAACCTAAAAGCTATACAACAATGCCCTAAAAATACTAGGCTGAATTATCTAGGGGAATGCTGTTTCACATTTTTGATGTTTGCCTTAGTTTAGAAGATTTTTTTTTTCTCGGGCGGCGCTACTTTAGCTGTGCTATGGCTCTTAACTAAAAACGATTGACTCGTAATTGTCTTGTTCTTTTTGGCGACTTCGATAATCATTGCTGTTTTCTTTGGGCGTGTAACAGAAATCTCATTTATTAAAGCGGCAATGGTTAACGAAGTCGCTAACAAGTCAATTACGAGTCGATCGTTTTTAGTTATGAAATTTGCCTCCCAGGTCATATATTTGGGGTAGAACGCATAGCAAAGGGTCACCACTGTCCTCTATTTACGTATTTCCACTCATCTGTCATGCACCCTAGTGGAAATTTTAGTGGTTTTCAGAGGGGGACATATTTTTGTTAGTGGTTTTCTGGTGGTTTGAGGAGCCTCATCTGGTGGATTGCTATTTCAACCGTTGGCAACACTGTCTACTAAATCATTTGCACGTGTCTGCCTCTGGGACTGATGATAACAACCATCCTGTTAACACGTAAAATCGAAGAGGCAGACATCTAGCGCTCTGACTTTTGTAGTTATTAATTTTTAAATTTATTTTTATGATTAAAAAAAAAAAAAATTGCACGCTTGGCAGACGTGTATAGTTTGAATAAAAACAATAAAAAGGACCACGGAAAAATAGTCTGCCAACATGGTGGCCCTGCGTTTTCAATTGACAACGATTCAAAAATGTAAAAATAATAAAAACTATACTAAATCATTTGCACATCGTCTGCCTCTGGGGCTAATGATTATATAGTCATCCTGTAAACGTATGACGGAATTAAAACTATAAGGAATCCTATTTATCCGATAAAATACCCGCATTGCTTTGATTCCGTGAATTTGAAACAGTCGTACAACCTAAAATTCAGCGAGCAAAGTGTCTGCCAAATGGTTTTTTTTATCCAGGGAGTCCAAATGAATCGAATGATCACAATTAGAATCGAGAGCAAATGATGAATGAATGAATGAATGAATATACACTTTATTGTACTCAAATCTAATAATATGTTAACAATCAGCATAAAGTGAGGTGACAATAGGCGACCGATGGTCTCACATTTCAATGTTCACTCCTCAGAATAATAATAATACAAGAACAAGCCTATACAGTCAATCACTCAGTGCGCAGTGTAGACAGATGAGCTATACATACCTATAGAGATAGTGTATGACAGCTAGGGATGTTAATCAACTGAGATGTCGATAAGTCGACAGAACAAGAGAATACAATAGAAATAGCATCATGAGCTTTTAGTACTGAAACCAGTGTGTCCAAACTCACACATATAACCAAACGCTCACTATGAAATCCAAGCTACCATTGGTGATTAACGACAATGCCGAAAAGATCTACATCACAAAACTTTGAAGTAGACTATGAACCTTTTTTACAAATAAACAAAGATCAAAATCAAATAACAATTATGAAATACTTAAGATAATGATGACATACATATGATAAAAGAATGAAATTAGGTTTTTCCATCCTCTTTGCTTTAAAATCCTCACGCATTGTTCCTAGTTCTACTATTCGACGCTAGATGGAACTACACCTTTTGTACTACCGCTACTAAACACTAGGTGGCTACGTCGAAAAATGAAAAACTAAGCTAGGGATGTACATATTGCGGGAGAAAGTTTGTCGATGAGAAAAACTTACGAAATACAACTTTCTTTCATATGGCTACAGTTAACAATACTTTTTTTTACGAAAATCTATGTGTATTCTTATCTACGCAAACGGCCTTCTTGGTGATTGGCGATGTATTGGTATTATCATATGAAAAAACCAGTCGCTCATAGAACAAAGTTTATTTTAGTGTACAGTTTATTTTTTATTTATTTCCAATGTCGTTTTGTATTCAACAGTTATGCTTCGCATAAATGGAGATTCAGAAATATAAATGTATTTAGTTATAAAATTGTATATACCTATGATTTCTTACCGACGCCAAAAAAGCAGGTTCTCGACAAAATTTTCATACATATATTTTGCTTTTTAACCGACGAAAAAACAAAAAGGAGGAGGTTCTCAATTCGTCGCGTATATATATTTTTTTTTTAAGTATGATCACGCATAACTTTTTACTGTGTGGACCGATTTTGATTATTCTTTTTTTAATCGACAGGGTATATCTTGAAGTTGGTCCCATAAAAATTTGGAAATAAAATTTCAACCCTAAGGGTGGCAAAATAGGGGTGACTTTATTGTTCACTCACTGATTGTATTGCCGTGTTGTGATTTACGTGAAAACTGCTAGGTATAAAATTATGAGTCGTTTTTATATGAATGTTAATAATCATAATCTCAGCCGATAGACGTCCACTGCTGGACATAGGCCTCCCTCACAAATCGCCTCACCGACCGGTCGTGATCGAACCTCATTCTGTTAGTCCCTCAACCTTCACCAGGTTGTGTGGCCACCTTGTGGGGTGCGACCACCCTGTGAAGGGTGATTAGCTGGGGTCAAAAAAATTTGCCCAAAAAAACTGAAAAGTAAAAAATAAAAACTTTTTATAAAAAAATTAAACCGCCGAAAAAACTGAAAAGCATTAAATAATAGGGAAACATTTTCTATTAGGCCTTAATTTACTCACTTCTTAAAGTAATTTTGGATTACCAAGAAATTTTGAGTCGGTGCCACAGAATCAACGAATAAAGATCACTAAATTACCTGAAATTCAAAGAAATAACCGAAAAACATGTACCGCTGCGCATCGCGCTTTACGTAGAATATGAATTTGCTTGTGTGGTGTGGCACCGACTTAAAATTTCTTGGTAATCCAAAATTACTTTAAGAAGTGAGTAAATTAAGGCCTAATAGAAAATGTTTCCCTATTATTTAATGCTTTTCAGTTTTTTCGGCGGTTTAATTTTTTTATAAAAAGTTTTACAATAAATACGAGGTTCCTTCATCAAACATGGTCAAACAAATCTCGAAAAAAATCCTTGATAATCTTGCTTATGCTTATAATTATTGCTAGTAGGTGGGTAAATGTAAAAAAAAATGTACATAGGTGAAAAAGTGAATGTCCTCAACGTTTTGAAGCATGAAAAAGATCTGGTGGAAATACCGTTTAAAAAGCGATGTAGACTAAATGTCAATGCCATATTAATTAAAGGAGATTGACCATTCTGGACCAAATGCTGCCCACGCATGTGAATATTTTTTTTCTTCTTCACATGAAGAGATATATATATGAAAAATAAAAAATAAAAATTAAAACCACGGATTTATAATATATACGTAGTACCTTAAAACTTATTTTTTTGGTGATCTTACATTTGATATATAGTTTTTTATCGTTTATGTTAAATAATATTATTATTATCTTACCTATTCTACCTCCCGAGTCCGGTTCCGACCTCACTAGTCTCGTTCGAAGCAACTTTTTTTTGTAGCAAGTTCTATATGAAAATGATAAATAAAGAGTGATTTGCCAGAATTTAGAGAAATCGAAAGTCTCTCTTGCTCATATTCAGATTTGGTATGTGCCTATCTCTTTCGCGCACGCTGGGTTTCGCTATACCTGCGTGCTTGCGCACGTGCCCTTTTGTGATTCGAGCGCACATAAAGAGCAGACATACATCGGCAAAAGTGTATCATTGCTATATTTTAATTGACGAGAACAATCATGGGCTCGATTCTGTTCAACATTATTGCTGCTCATGTTATATCGGGCGAAGAACGATCGGCAGTTGTGCCCACGTTGTTTGCCTAGTTTGGTTTTTGGGATGGGCTAGGCACCAAGACGTTGTGAGGCGCCCTGCTTTATTTTTAGATTCCATAATTATAGACGACGATGATGATGACGATTGATATGGTATTTTAAAATGTTTATCCTTAAATAAATGTTGATATTTTAAATGATACACCGTCTTTTATTTTTAAAATAAGCTGTTGGTTAGGATTTTTCGTCAATGTAAAATAGATTATTTTTCAATATTCCTTGGATAGATTCTTAAGCGCTTTAGGTTACAGACTACTGTTAGTCTAATGAACATTATGCACTATGATTCAATGCTGGGCAGCCTTGGTCCAGCGTCCATACAAAAATGGTCAATCTCCTTTACATATATTTTTTATTTTATTTCAAAGTAAAAGAATGTTAATTACTTAGGTAGCTACCTTACTTACTTAGCCTTAGAGCCTTCAATCAAGACCTAAATTAAGAGCCAGTTTACCGCGATGCTAGCGCCATTCTCGAAAAAAAAATATATCTTCTAAATTTAAGCAAATATCAAAAATGTGGCACAGTCTACACAAGATAATCTTGCTTAGTATTTTTTTAGCACATTAAAGTTGTCCTAACTTAAAAGATCAAAATTATACACAGATTGTTGCTAAAATAACTTTTTTGGAAGATAGACCTACTGATTTTGTGTCTAAGGACTAAAAGGCCAAAACTCAAGTTCAGTCCTTAGACAAAAAAGAATTATCTCCGGACCGCCTATAGCTATTGGTTTGAAATGTTGCTATAATAATCTAAAATATATAATCGATACAGAATTGCATCATTCGAATGTACGAGCGATTCATATTGGCTATCAAACTTATATCGTACGAGTGATATCGCTTCTTGAGGAAACACCCTTAGTGTTGTTGTTTTTAAATTCGCCCATTACAGGTAGGCAAAGGAACATAGCCCATACAGCCAAGTTTGAAGTAGTTTTTCTTCTTAATCAAGTCTTCTGTAGTTTAATTTTTTGTAACCTAATCCATTGAAATGGAACGATATTTCATTGCCAAATATACTCTTCTTTTGTTTGTTCTAGTAGGGTTTTATTAGTACCTCTAGTTGTTGGTCATAAAAAATTGTTTATGGCGACATTTGGGTGATTCGCCAAAATCGTTGAAAAAACATGTCATGCTTGCCTGACGAATGCTATTTTTAATAAACCTTTTGATTTTCGATGAATGTAAAGTCTTTCTATGGTCTAAAGTGTACTTGTTTTTGCCCATATATTACTCACTGCCACCCATTTAGTATTTTTTTTTCTCGGTCAAACACGAAAATTCTAATTTTCAAGGTATGTCCATTTTCCCTTTTTTTTTGCGTCTCAGTAGCCGTAACTTATTATTTTTGTTCAGAAATAAATTATTTAGCTCTTTATATCAACTATATATATTAATTTTATATTGTTTTATTCTATCTACAGCGTGTTTCTGACAAGGCGGTAATAAATCAAAGGAGGGATTCTGCTCACCACACCTTACAACTTTCCCAAAGCAACATGGGTCGAAATCTAAAAACAAAAATCAGCCGTCCCGTACATTGACCCCGTCAGCTGATCGAACCAATGTATGGAACAGCTGTTTTTTTTTTGAGATTTTGACCCATGTTGCTTTTGGAAAGTTGTTAGTTATGGTGAGCAGAGTCCCTCCTTTGATTTATTAACGCCTTGTCAGAAACACCCAGTATATATTAGCGTACAGTGTCTTCACTCTTGAGACTCGTACTCTCATTTATTTTACATTATGGGTCCTGGCGGATTAACAGCGTTGCGATGTATGTTACGTTAATTAGGAGTACCTACTTAGTGCGCATATTTCTGTGATAAGAAGCTGAGCCCGAGCCCTTTCATCGCACAGTACTTACTGCTTTTCTATAAAAATATGATGTATTATATATTTTTACTTAGGTTTTTCTTATGTCAACTGATTTCTATCTGTGCTGTGTGATGCATACTTTTTTTATCTATCTACCTTAATATAATTCTGACACAAAGAAACTTAAAGAAAAAAGATAGAAAATCTTTCTGTGATACTTTATTATAAGTTTTCATTTTTGCGTATATCGATATCGATTAAAACTGGATTCAATACAACCCTATTTGACAGTTTAGTTGAAACACCGCTCAAAATCGAACCCATCTTCTGTCCTTTTTGATCACATAGTAAGTTTTGTAAGCGTAACCAGGACAGGGCAAATACACAAAAATAGGTTAACTCTATTGTAGCGTAGCGGAGGTTTCCTTACTCTGAGAAACAAACGGATGGATCTTATCTTAGCATCAATCAATCAATAATAAACAAGGTTTGTCTATTTTTTGTGATGAGTGGGACAGAGCTCTAATAGCGATGTTAATCTGTATTGGCGTCGTTTTATCGGGCTGCGTTTTATTGCCTGCGGACCACCCAATAAAACGCATCCACGTATTCCGCAGCCAATAATTGGTGTACAATGTACACCAATTATTGGCTGCGTAATCCACGGCCGGACATTATCGGGATGCGTAAAATATTACGCAGGCAATAATGCCCGGCCATGGATTACGCAGCCAATAATTGGTGTACATTGTACAATTATTGGCTGCGTAATACGCGGCCGGGCATTGTCGGGCTGCGATTTATCATGGCTGCGAATTATTGTTTACCTGTGCTTCAAGCTGTAATCCTCATGTTTTAAATCTTTGCTTAAACAAATTTTGAGAATGCAAGTAATTAATTAGTCATGAATTGATCCAAATTGGTCCACAAAATAAAATAATTAGTCCACTTATACTTTAGAAGTTATAGCCAAATGTTTGTGAGGATTATGGCTTGACGTTCAGCTGAACGAGCTGTTATCCTTATCTCTCGTCCAAGAAAACAGTAGGGCCTATCACATTGATTCAGGTCTAAATAATTAGTCCTCAATTGATCCACACGACACGACATGCCAAATCTCAGAATTGGTCCTCAAGAGGTTCCGGAGTTATAAGGTCATCTTAGTGAGGATTATGACTTGAACATTTGGCACCTTCAATGATCTCCGGAACGCCTATAGCTATTAGTTTGAAATTTTGCCAAAAATTAATCCTCAATTGGTCCACCAGAATTATAATCACTTCGAACTAGGTTTTCTTTGAATAAGTACGTTAAAATCATCAGTTTTACATTTCCATACATTGCGATCTTTGTACAGTTGTGCACAGAATAATTGATCAACATTGGTAGTAACCGGTTACCTAACAGATATTTTAGAAGATGAGGTTTTTATTATGTATGTACAGTAGTGGTCTAAGACGGCGTACAAGATTTGTCTGTGGTCTTGTGCACCCTAGACTGTATTACCAAAGAACACGAGCTATTTTGCAATTCAGAAAAAAGGAAGTGTTAACACATACAGTACAGTGGAAAGGACACCAAAAGCTGATCATCAATGGTTCCCGGGGTTCTTCACAAAAACACCAAGACGGCCACCAGGGGGTTTTAGAGGATGCAAGCCCCTCATACCCTCGTCGCTCCTCCGAGCGAAGGGAAATGCGACACTTGTTTGACAGGAGCAACTTTTGTTTTTGCTGCCGATAAAGATACTTAAATTGGGCCATTTTGTTGAATAGCTTGGATGTAAAAAACAACGTTTTCTGGCTTGGATAACCTTATTTTCTGAATCATTATCTAATCCGACTGAATTGTGTGCGACAGTGGGGCCGAAAAAGTCACGGCATCGAAATTTTGAAAATGCCAATATTCAGTGTATCGAACGAAGGATTAGTGCGCGAAGTGTCGAATTTGTGCATCCAGAGGTTCTGGAGTTATAGGCTAAAAACTAATTCTGCTGGGATGACGTCATCCTGGAAACACTTTTTTGAACCGCTGGGCCTAGGTCTTTGAAACTTGGCAGAAATGTAGCTTATAAATGTGCCTAAATGTGCGCTGAATCTGGTAAATGTGCCTCTTCAGATAACAGAGTTATTCCATCTGTTGCTGGACTGACGTTTTGCCGAAAATCTATTTTATTAAATATTTCGGAAACTGCTGACGCTAGAGAACTGGATTTTTTCATAAGCATTACTAGTCACTTTCTTGAATTTGTGTCAATATGTCGGTTCAAAATAATTGTTAGTTTTCGTGAAAAAAAAATAAACAACAAAAAGAGAAATACCCTGATCACTAATTAAGGACGATACTTGGAGACTTCAAAACTCTATAAACACTTCCTTACCTTGTCCTTCACGTTATTCTGAAGTTTTTATAACGCTAGGTCAAATACTTTTCGAGAAATAAAGCTTTAACTAAATGTTTGACCGCGCGTTAGGTTTACCAACCTCTTACGCAAAAACCAAAGCAGCGACGACATTGGTAACCTGGCACTAATTCGAGTATTATGTAATAAAGATTTACTTTAAATTTCAGTGTGATATTCTTATGAAATCCGAAGTTATTCAAGAAAAACAAAAAATTTAGAACTAACCGACCAAATTAAATGGACCACTAAAAAGCGGCCATTGCATACAGTGTGCCAACATTTTCTAGTTGGCTGGATTATAGTGTACCTTTTAGCTGAAAAGTGTATTTCGAGGTTGCAATATGTACTTGGCTAAGTAAAAAATACGAACTTCCTTTCTCTAAGTATACTTTTATGATATTTTGAGTAAGTACCTAATGCCTAACTACCTAGATACTACTATTATCATTATTTGACGTAAGTATTAAATATTCAAGTAAGTACATAGTTAGTTAGGCATTAGGTAATGACGATTCACTAAGTATTAATTTCTTGCTAGGGTTTAGCGTTTAGCCTAGATATAGAGTACCTACCTACTGAAGTAGGGTGGCGGCGGAGCGCTGGGCGGTCCGCTATCCGCTACGCACAGGGCACAGGGACTCTAGTCTCTTAAACTTACGATTAAACTTCTATTCTATTATTATTCTACTATTACTCTACTACGATGGGGTCAAAAATTGCGAGTCTGGTAACTTTGATCGATCATTATAGTATAGCAATAGAATATGAATAGCAAGCTATAGAATAATCTGGGTTTTTTTACCTAAATAGTTAATCCTGTTTTATTAGACGAAATTGGACCGGGCGTAGTGCAACTGTCACTTAATATCAATCAGTATTGACATTTATAATGTCAGTCGAACGTAATCATAACATTATCTTATTATGGAGCAGACTACCCTTTTTGGTCAATTCCAATCTATTGCGATACTACTGCTATAGTTAAAGCAAAATTCATTACGAGACTACCAAATGTGTATTTTCTTGGGATTAACGTACTGTTCCTACTCTACTTTTATTCGATAGTTACGTTTTGCGCGATGAGACTGAGGGCCCAGGTCTGGTATTCTTTTAGTCCATACAATTAACCTTTTAAGCGCCATTTACTCGGAGAGAGTTTCTCAAAGGATTTGGGGCGAGAATCGGATTTTGAAACTTCTTTGAAGTTCAATTTAATGAACTAGCTTTAGTGGTGAGATGTTCTGATGATTCCGATTTTGAAAAATTATTTTCCTGTTGTAAAACTAAGTATAACTTCCCTGGGTGACATAGGCTATAGAATATTCCCAAATTCTGAATACCTAGCACAATAGTATGTACAAAACAAAATCAAGTATAGTAAGTAAATTTATTTTTTATTTTAAACGCTATAAAAAAACATTGTTAACCTTTTAACCGCCAACCATTTTTTTTTATAATATTATTGCAGCAGTGGTCCTTTCGTCTTTGGATAGTGCGAAAAACTGATTGTTTTTCAAATATATTTCAACCCCTGTCTGTGGAGATTCCGTTTTTCGGAATAAATACTTATACATATATATTTTTTAATTATATTCCAAAATTTCTTTAAGTTAAAAAAATGTCAAAAAATACAAACAAATTATTGAAATAGCAAAAAAAAAAAACATTTTAAACTGCATCTCTGGAGGATTCCGTTTTTCGTATCCACTTAAAGAATTTAAAAAATAAAATGGCTACAAATGTCACCCACATAGAAAGGGTAGGGACATATATGTCAAAGTTTGTTATTTAATTTTCAACCTTATTCATAGGCCCCGAACGCACAAGCGTGTTGTTACGGTTTTTTATCCGCTGGTGCGCACACTTCCATAGGATTCAATATGTTACATAAAATCCGCGCGGCAAAAACCCGCCTGTGCGTTCGTAGCCTAAAATTTGACTGCTCCGTAGCTCAATTGGCAGTGATGTGGACTGAGTAAGCGTGAGCACCCGGGTTCGATTCCTGGGCGGGGCGAATATTGATATGATGAATATCGATGTTTGTTTCCGGTCTGGGTGTGATGTTCGTCTCTGTGTGTGTTTCGGGCGCCCTAGATACAGGTTCTTCCTAATTAGGGGCTCTGAGTGTGATGTGTTATTATTTTATTATTTATTTTTATTTAACTTACGTATGTATTAGGGTGTCCAATTTCCCGGCCTATTTCCCGGGATACGGGAAAAAAAATAAAAATTTCCCGGGATTCCCGGGATCCCGGGAATTTTCAGAACATTTGATAAATCGTCTTATTTCTACAAAAATAGATCGATTACTTGAAATCAATGTTTTATTGCAATTTTTATTAAAATAATCATACCTTAACGGCAAAAAATGTAGGTCGGGTCCCATATAAAACACTTCGATTTTCCTTTCTCAAAATGCGCCAAAATATCGGGTAGGCAATTGTGATTAACAATTCTTCGAAAACGTAATTAAAAATGTGTTTTATTTTTTTAACAGAAAACAGACAAATAAAAAGATCCTTTGCGTATGGAGTTGGGACTTGTATTTTTTTTTGTTTAAAGCGGGGTTTAACACTTGTTTTTTGATCAATCAAAAGATTGGGTTAAGGATTGACTAATTTGAACTCTTTATTAGTTTTTTTCCATCACTTTTTCGAAGATTTGATCATTGCCATTACAAATCCGATAGTTTTGCGAATTTTGAGAAAAAAAAAAACGAGTGCTTAGTTGTTTTTATCTAATTCCATATCATAACTTCCCTACAATATGTTCAGAAACGAAGAAACTTGTAACTTGTATCGGTGCATCTTAATTTTCACTTTACTTTATCAGTAAGCAAACTTTAGTTACGTTCAAATTTAGAACAGCTTCCTAAAAAATTATAATAATGTTTGATTGTGATTATCGACTGCGTCGATTTAAAATTTCATTCGATATGAAATTCTTGCTCCATATTTATTTTTTAATCTCGAAATAGTACAATTAATTTGAGAATCGAAATCGACTCGACTTAGATTGTTTAAAAATAAAAGTAAAAAAATTTGAATGTCAGTTATTTATTTCGATTGAACTTCTAAAGATCAGAAAAGTTATTGTAGTTGTAGGTTTTGTATTTTTCCGTGAAATAAGATTCTTCCAGAAAAATTTCTGAACATAATATGCTAGAAAACTTATGATATGCATGTAGAAAAAGTTATGTATGCAACTGTACATAATTAGGCATTAAAAAACTCATGTAATAATGCTTCTTATTATGTAAAAGTCACAAAACAACTATTATATGGGACCCCTTTTCCTATAGATTGACTGGACCATATTTTTTGTCGTTGAATGTATGATTGTTTTAATTAAAATTGCAGTAAAAGTTTGATTTATAGTAATGTAAGTATCTATTTTTTGTGGAAATAACAGGATTTCTCTAAGGTCTGAATAGTCCAATACAGTTTTACGCTATATAAAAATTGATTCGTTAGAATTTAATTCGAATTTTTCTATGCTATTTTTTCCCGGGATTCCCGGGAATTAGGGATTTTTTTCCCGGGAAGAAGATCGGCCGATTTCCCGGGAATTCCCGATCCCGGGATCCCGGGTAGGAAACCCTAGTATGTATGTATGATGTTCGGGTTAAATCTTGAAACTAAATTTTGAAGCAGACTGGCAGGGTTCTTCCTAGTTAGGGGCTCTGAGTGTGATGTGTTATTATTATTATTAATTAGTTTTTTTTGCAAAAAACTAGGGATTTTGCGAAAACCCGGATAATTTAATTTTTTTTTTCAATCATCCTGACATAAAGCAGTTTTTTTTGCAAAAAACCTAGTATAATTGAAAACTTTAAAACCTTCCTAACTCTGATTGCTAAATTATTGCTTGCGGGTAAACTCATAATCTGATTGGTTCGTTAAAATATCTTTGACGCTACAGAAAACCAATCAGAATTAGAGTTTACCAGCAAGCAATAATCTAGCCAATCAGAATTAAGGCTGGTTTCAGATTTTTCAATTAAACTAGGTATTTTGCAAAAAAGCTGCTTTATGTCAGGATGATTGAAAAAAAAGTAATGTTGTTGTAGTAAGATTTGATAATTGGGTTTTTTGCAAAAAAACTAGGGATTTTGCGAAAACCCGGATACTTTGATATAAGCATTAATTTTTTTTTCAATCATCCTGACATAAAGCAGTTTTTTGCAAAAAACCTAGTATAATTGAAAAATCTGAAAGCTGCCTTAACCGTGATTGGCTAGATTAGTAAACTCTTATTCTGATTGGTTCTCTGTAGCGTCAAAGGATATTTTAACGAACCAATCAGAATAAGAGTTTACCAGTAAGCTTTGCAAAAAACCTAGTATAATTGAAAAATCTGAAAGCTGCCTTAACCGTGATTGGCTAGATTAGTAAAATCTTATTCTGATTGGTTCTCTGTAGCGTCAAAGGATATTTTAACGAACCAATCAGAATAAGAGTTTACCAGCAAGCAATAATCTAGCCAATCAGGGTTAAGGAAGGTTTCAAAGTTTTCAATTATACTAGGTCTTTTGCAAAAAAACTGCTTAATGTCAGTATGATTGAAAAAAAGTAATGCTTATATCAAATTATCCGGGTTTTCGCAAAATCCCTAGTTTTTTTGCAAAAAACCTAATTATCCAATCTTACTACGACACTTATATCAAATTATCCGGGTGTTCGCAAAATCCCTAGTTTTTTCACTTAAACATATTTCAATTTATTTATTTTGTTTCGCGCGAAAACAGCTGATTGCTTAGCATGACGGACCATTTGTCGAATCTTTCTGTTAACTTTAAAAAGAGTATGTAAGTATAGTTATTAGTTATACCTATACTTTCATACCTACTTGTGATTGCTTTAGACCTTAGAACATCTTTAGACATTTAAATGCATGTGGATAAGTTAGGAACTGGTTAGGGAAATAGGGAAAACAAAGCAACACGCCTACTACATAATACCTGACAACTTTATTACTAATAAATATATTTTCTGAAGACTTGGCTGTATAGACAATGTTACTTTGCCTGCTCAGAATGGGCGAATAAAAAAACACCTAGCGTTCGTTCTACTATGTCTATGGGTTACACCTACACCTCAGAATAAACCTACACACAGACACACACATGCGTCTTTTGCACGGCGTGAAGTTCGTTGTCGTGTCGGTGGAGAGGTTGACAAAAATAGTGTTATCTTGCTCGCTCATTTCGCTCAGTTGCGTCGCATAAAAAATCATAGACAATCTGTTACGGCCTCCGTGTCCGCCACTGTACTACCTACCTTCAGTTCATGTAAAAATTTATCCTTGTTTAAGTTCATATAATTCATCATTTTCTATTCTCATGAGCAATCTGGTTACAGCCGTAGTTGGGAGTCATGCAGAACAACAAAAATCCAAAAAAAGAAGAAATTTGGATTGCCTGGAAGTAATCGCTTTTAGCGATAAGGTCGCCCATTGCCCTTTTTATCATCAACTTTGTTCACGCTTGTGTTGTGAACAAAGGAAACAAAGGAAAGATATTTTGGTTGAAATCTTGATAATTTAATGACTTTTACAATATTTTTGTTTTAGAGGCAATGTATGTTAGAAGTTAGATGTAAAATAGACATGACTATGTATGTAGATGTTATGACATGTTATGTAGATGTTACATATTACTGTAAGTATGTATTATTTTATTTGTCATTTATTTCTGTGTCTATTATGGCAATAAATCGTTTTTATGTTATAAAGTTCGTCGGGACAGTATCGTAACATTATCTTTTTTTAGGCCGATAAATAAAGAGGAAACAAGTATTTTTAATGATTTTTCTTGCAAAGCGCTTTCCGCTATTATACCGCTTAAACCCCCCTTTAATTTTTTTTTTTCATAAAGTAGCTGTTTCAGTCTACATCGCCACACCCTCGGACACAATGATAGATAAAGCGCGTTACTTCGCGCACAGCCGAAACTCGTGTAACGTGCACGCGTATCATGCTAGTGTGAGTGAGATAAGATGTTTGTATTTTTTGACATTTTTGAACTTAAAGAAATTTTGGAATATAATTAAAAAATATATATGTATAAGTATTTATTCCGAAAAACGGAATCTCCACAGACAGGGGTTGAAATATATTTGAAAAACAATCAGTTTTTCGGACTATCCACAGACGAAAGGACCACTGCTGCAATAATGTTATAAAAAAAAATGGTTGGTGGTTAAAAGGTTAACAATGTTTTTTTATAGCGTTTAAAATAAAAAATAAATTTACTTACTATACTTGATTTTGTTTTGTACATACTATTGTGCTAGGTATTCACAATTTGGGAATATTCTATAGCCTATGTCACCCAGGGAAGTTATACTTACTTAGTTTTACAACAGGAAAATAATTTTTCAAAATCGGAATCATCAGAACATCTCACCACTAAAGCTAGTTCATTAAATTTAACTTCAAAGAAGTTCCAAAATCCGATTCTCGCCCCAAATCCTTTGAGAAACTCTCTCCGAGTAAATGGCGCTTAAAAGGTTAATTGTATGGACTAAAAGAATACCAGACCTGTGCCCTGTGCGTAGCGGATAGCGGACCGCCCAGCGCTCCGCCGCCACGCCACCCTACTTCAGTAGGTAGGTACTCTATATCTAGGCTAAACGCTAAACCCTAGCAAGAAATTAATACTTAGTGAATCGTCATTACCTAATGCCTAACTAACTATGTACTTACTTGAATATTTAATACTTACGTCAAATAATGATAATAGTAGTATCTAGGTAGTTAGGCATTAGGTACTTACTCAAAATATCATAAAAGTATACTTAGAGAAAGGAAGTTCGTATTTTTTACTTAGCCAAGTACATATTGCAACCTCGAAATACACTTTTCAGCTAAAAGGTACACTATAATCCAGCCAACTAGAAAATGTTGGCACACTGTATGCAATGGCCGCTTTTTAGTGGTCCATTTAATTTGGTCGGTTAGTTCTAAATTTTTTGTTTTTCTTGAATAACTTCGGATTTCATAAGAATATCACACTGAAATTTAAAGTAAATCTTTATTACATAATACTCGAATTAGTGCCAGGTTACCAATGTCGTCGCTGCTTTGGTTTTTGCGTAAGAGGTTGGTAAACCTAACGCGCGGTCAAACATTTAGTTAAAGCTTTATTTCTCGAAAAGTATTTGACCTAGCGTTATAAAAACTTCAGAATAACGTGAAGGACAAGGTAAGGAAGGGTTTATAGAGTTTTGAAGTCTCCAAGTATCGTCCTTAATTAGTGATCAGGGTATTTCTCTTTTTGTTGTTTATTTTTTTTTCACGAAAACTAACAATTATTTTGAACCGACATATTGACACAAATTCAAGAAAGTGACTAGTAATGCTTATGAAAAAATCCAGTTCTCTAGCGTCAGCAGTTTCCGAAATATTTAATAAAATAGATTTTCGGCAAAACGTCAGTCCAGCAACAGATGGAATAACTCTGTTATCTGAAGAGGCACATTTACCAGATTCAGCGCACATTTAGGCACATTTATCAGCTACATTTCTGCCAAGTTTCAAAGACCTAGGCCCAGCGGTTCAAAAAAGTGTTTCCAGGATGACGTCATCCCAGCAGAATTAGTTTTTAGCCTATAACTCCAGAACCTCTGGATGCACAAATTCGACACTTCGCGCACTAATCCTTCGTTCGATACACTGAATATTGGCATTTTCAAAATTTCGATGCCGTGACTTTTTCGGCCCCACTGTCGCACACAATTCAGTCGGATTAGATAATGATTCAGAAAATAAGGTTATCCAAGCCAGAAAACGTTGTTTTTTACATCCAAGCTATTCAACAAAATGGCCCAATTTAAGTATCTTTATCGGCAGCAAAAACAAAAGTTGCTCCTGTCAAACAAGTGTCGCATTTCCCTTCGCTCGGAGGAGCGACGAGGGTATGAGGGGCTTGCATCCTCTAAAACCCCCTGGTGGCCGTCTTGGTGTTTTTGTGAAGAACCCCGGGAACCATTGATGCTCAGCTTTTGGTGTCCTTTCCACTGTACTGTATGTGTTAACACTTCCTTTTTTCTGAATTGCAAAATAGCTCGTGTTCTTTGGTAATACAGTCTAGGGTGCACAAGACCACAGACAAATCTTGTACGCCGTCTTAGACCACTACTGTACATACATAATAAAAACCTCATCTTCTAAAATATCTGTTAGGTAACCGGTTACTACCTGTTAGAGAAAAGAGTCCGATATCTTCACTAACAATATATTTTTATTAACATTTTCTATGTAAACTTGTCTCACGTCCTATCGTGTTGGTTTTCGTCGTCATAGTAACCATCATCAAGTCCGTCACTGTCAATGTCGGTCTGTCTGTCTGTCTGTCACTCTGTCAGTCACCAAAAAGTATGCAACATTCCCACCCCTAGTATTGCATGGCAATACTTTAATTTAGTAAGTCTAGGTCGAGTCAGCCAGGTCATTAAGTCACAGTGGTATGGTCTAGTCAGAAGTAGTAGAAACTATGTCCAGTTTGCATAGTTTAGTGACAGGCCTTTTATACGTACCCACATTCGTACGTACATCCGCAACTCGCACTTGACCGTCTGTTCCCGGGTACGTCTGAATCACAATACCTTTCGGCCATAAGTTTCGGGTGAGCTGGTCGTCTGCTATTACTACCACGTCTCCAATCTTAACGGGTTCTACGGGTTGAAACCACCGGGTTCTTTTTGTTAGTGTAGGCAAGTATTCCTTTACCCACCTCTTCCACAGCAAGTCAGAAAGTCGTTGCGACTCTCGCCACGACCTTCTTATAAGGTCACTGTCGTTGTAGTCGCCAAAAGGATGATATGTCGTATCCAAACGTCCGTGAATTAGTAAGAAATGGTTCGGGGTCAGCGGAGGTTGGTCTCGATGGTCGATCGAGACGTGTGTCAGCGGCCTACTATTTACCATGAATTCCGCCTCCGCCAGCACCGTGTCCAACGTCTGCTCGGATGGAGCACGATCTTTAAGGGTTGCCTTCAGCGCCGTCTTCACAGAACGCACCATCCTTTCCCAACAGCCTCCTTGATGTGGAGAGTTTGGTGTTATGTACTTCCACTGCATTCTATTAACAGCGGAAAACTGCAAAAGCTGAGCCTGGTCAAGCTCTCGGATCGCTCTTTTTAATTCAGCATCCGCTCCCTTAAAGCAGGTCGCGTTGTCGCTCCACATTTCTTTCGGGACCCCTCGTCTCGCCATGAAACGTCTCACCGCCATAATAGCGCTATTTGTTGAGAGGTCGGCTACTACTTCCAAATGAATAGCCCTTACTGTAAGGCAAGTAAAAAGGGCCACATATCGCTTTTCATGTCGCCGTCCTATTTTAATAGTCACTGGACCAAAGTAATCTAGTCCAGTAAACTCGAAAACTCGAAAAGACGCTGGATTATGTCCATCACCACATGCCGGACTGAGTCTTGTAGGAGGAATCTGACCCATCAAAGGAGGATTCGGTCGAGCTCTTTGGTTACGGCAATACTGACAGTCTCTAAATGCAGCTTTCACAGCTGACCGTCCTTTCAGTACCCAGTACCTTTGTCTCAGGTTACTGAGCACCAACTCTCTTCCTGCGTGCGCTGCGTCCTGGTGGTACTGATCTACCAACAGACGTGTGTAACGGTCCGCCGGGTGAAGGATAATCGGGTTTTTAACCTCCTCATCTACGTCCGCTGCGTCAATTCTGCCACTGACTCTCAGAATTCCCGCGGAATCTAGGAACGGTGTGAGTTTGTATATCGCACTATCTTTTTGCACCGCGGTGTACCTTTGGAGAGCGCGTATATCTTTATCAAAGAATCGTCGTTGGCTTTCTTTTATCCACGCCGTCTCAGACAGTTTAATCTCGCTGGCAAGTAGCTCGCATGTTCGTCTCTCTTGCTTGTGCCGCAGATTGTGAACATAGCGAAAAACCCAAGCTGTCGCGCGTATCAAACGCCAGTACTTTGAAAAGCGCTTGTCATCAGGTAGGTAGTCGTCGTTGTCTGTGATAAAGTGAACAGCTTTCACTTCAGGATCGTTTTCCAAATCACTGCTCTGATTAATTTCAATCGGCCACGAGGTTTCCGGCTGTCTGAGGAAGTCGGGGCCATCTGTCCATCTGTTATTGGTATCTGCATTATCCCTTGTTGCATCGTCAGCGTTATTTAATTTAGTCGGAACCCATCTCCAGTCGTCAGGTGATGTCAACTCTGCAATCTCGCTGATACGATGCGCGACAAAAGGCTTGAACCGTCCTGCGTCTGACCGTATCCAACTAAGCACCGTCTTGGAGTCGGACCAGTATACTACTCGGCTTGTCGGTAGGTCAATGTATTGTCGAATTGTCTGTGCCATACGAGCACCCATCAGCGCCGCTTGAAGCTCTAACCTCGGGATGCTTAAGGCCTTCAATGGAGCCACGCGTCCACGTGCCATTATCATCGACACTTGGTAGCTTCCGCCTGGAAGCATTGAACGTAGGTACGCTACTGCTGCGAAGGCTCGAGCACTGGCGTCACAAAAAACATGTATCTCTACAGGTTTGTCTACTTCAGTCACCAAAAACCACCGCGGAATACGTAGCTCGGTGGCTGCGTACAAATCTTTGAGCCATCTCTGCCACCGTTCAAAAATCTTTGTGGGAACGAGGTCGTCCCAGCCTATTTTATATTTCCAGGCGTCTTGAAGCAAGATTCTGGCTTTCATGACAGTGCACAGCAAAAAACCTAAGGGGTCAAACACCGACATAGTCACCTGAAGAATCTCTCGTTTCGTCGGTTTCTTCTTGCCTGTTTTGAGGTCGTCTGGAAGGTTCTTAAAGTTCAGAGTGAACAGGAAATTATCCGTGTCAGGGTCCCAATTCACGCCAAGAACTCTCTCGATAACCTGTGTATCCTCGTCCGAGATAACCTTGACACCAGATGGCGCGAGCTTTTCTCGTGGTAGGTGTTCTAAAACTTTCTTGGAGTTGCTCATAAAACTAGCCATTGTGAACCCACCTGATCTGTGTATCTCAATGACGTCATCGATCAGTTTAATGGCCTGTTCCTCCGTCTGAATTGAGTCAATAAAGTCATCCATGTAATGTTTGTGAACGATTGCCTCTACCGCTCGAGGGTGTGTCTGGCTAAATCGCTCGGCGTTCACATTCTTTACGTACTGGGCTGAAGATGGAGAGCAAATGGCGCCGAAGATCATCACGTTCATCTGGTACTCGTCATTTTCCCATAGGAACCTCTGAGCTTGTCTGTCTTCCTTGACTATTTGTACCTGGTGAAAGAACTCCTGGATGTCGCCCATGATTGCCACTCGATGACACCTAAACCCTAATAAAAGTCCGGGTAAAGAATTAAGGTAGTCCGGCCCTGGCAGCAGAAAGGAATTTAACGACTTACCATCGGTCTTTGCTGCTGCGTCCAAAACAAACCTTAATTTGTTAGGTTTGTTCGGGTTGAACACCGCGAAATGTGGCAGATACCAGGTCTTGTTGGTCTTCTGGCGAGCCTGCTGCGGGGTAAGTTTAGTTGCGTAGCCCTTATCTAGGTAGTCGTCTATTTTTGATTGATATCGCAAACCAAACTCCGGTAATTTACTTACCTTCTTCTTGATACCTAGCAAGCGTTGTCTAGCGAGCGGGTACCCGTTAGGTAGCAGAGTTTCGTCGTCCCGCCACAGAAGACCAGTTTCGTACCGGTCCCCGATACGTCGCGTTGTTGCCTGTAGAATCTTCAGAGCCGCTAAGTCTTCCCTAGACCTAGTAGAATCAATGGTGGGTGTTTTAACACCGAAGTCGTCAGTCTTAAAACGCTGTTTGAGTGTCTCGTCCAGTTTGTCGCAGCTACACAGATGTAAAATAGGTGCGTCGTCAGTCAGCGTAGCCTGTTTGTAATTTCCATGTAATACGTACCCTAAATTAGTCAGAGAAATTATGGGTTCGTTTTTGTCGCCTTGAATTATCTGTCTAGTAATAATAAGGTCTATGTTGTCCTGTCCAATCAATATTTTAGGTCGTTCGAAATTCAAGTCGTCTTTTGTAATGTAACTCCCAAAATGTCTCAGTCTATTTATAAGTTTCCTATGATTATACAAATTCACAGGTAAATTTAAATTATTAACAGTCCGAACATTACAAATATTATAAAAAATATCACTATCTTAACATTTTCTATGTAAACTTGTCTCACGTCCTATCGTGTTGGTTTTCGTCGTCATAGTAACCATCATCAAGTCCGTCACTGTCAATGTCGGTCTGTCTGTCTGTCTGTCACTCTGTCAGTCACCAAAAAGTATGCAACACTACCAATGTTGATCAATTATTCTGTGCACAACTGTACAAAGATCGCAATGTATGGAAATGTAAAACTGATGATTTTAACGTACATAAGTACTTCTTCAAAGAAAATCTAGTTCGAAGTGATTATAATTCTGGTGGACCAATTGAGGATTAATTTTTGCCAAAATTTCGCGCAAAAAGAGATATATAGCTCTTGTTCTTTGGTAATACAGTCTAGGGCTGACGAAACCATAGACAAATCTGTTACGGCCTCCTAGTCCGTGACTGTACCTATTTTATTGAAGGCGGGGGTCTCTTTTTGTAAAAAGGAAATTATTAATAAATTTTAAATGACTTTGCGTATCTAAAAAAACCGTTTCCCACATTGGAACGTTGCAACGGTTTTTGAAGACAGACCTACTGATTTTGTGTATGTATTGTATAGGGTGAAAGACCAATTATCAAGTTTCTTATATATACACAAAATCGGTAACTCTGTCTTTCAAAAACGATAATATGTGATAATAACGATTAGTATGTGGGAGCTGGTTTTTTACATAGGTACGCAAATTCTTTTAGACTTTTTTACATACCTACGCGGAAGAAGAGAGAACTAAACTATCAGTACTGACGAAGAACAATCTTTCATCAACAATAAACTTTCATCTCAATAGCTTAAGGTGGTAACTCTCGGTATGGCGTGAAATTCAAATTTTTTCGCATTTTTATAATTATTCTGGCAAAAGTATTCATTTTTGATTAAGTTCAAACATTTTAATTTCGCGCCATACCGAGAGTTACTACCTTAAAGACATCTGCTTCAAAATTGAGTTGTAAGATTTCATCCGAACAATCATTCATACATACATTGCAATGCAATTTAAATAAATGCTTTTAAAAACATTCCATCATCATCATTTCAGCCGTAGGACGTCCACTGCTGGACATAGGCCTCCCTCAAGGCTCTCCATCTGTACCGATCGCAGGTGGCCTGCATCCAGCGTGGACCCGCAGCCTTGCGCAGATCATCCGTCCATCTGGTCGGTGGATGTCCTACGCTGCGCTTGCCGATCCGTGGTCTCCACTCGAGAACTTTTCGGCCCCAGCGGCCATCTGTTCTGCGGGCTATATGACCTGCCCATTGCCACTTCAACGAGCTTATCCGCTTGGCTATGTCGGTGACCCTGGTTTCTCTGCGTATGTCCTCATTTCTGATTCGATCCCGCAGAGAAATCCCGAGCATAGCCCGCTCCATGGCTCGTTGAGCTACTCGGAGCCTGTTCATAAGCCCTATAGTGAAGCACCACGTTTCAGAACCGTATGTCATCACTGGCAGCACACATTGGTTAAATACCTTCGTCTTCAGGCACTGAGGAATATTGGACGAGAAGACGTTCGTAGTTTCCCGAACGCCGCCCATCCGAGCTGGATTCGGCGATTGACCTCCTTCTCGAAGTTGGACCTACCTAATTGGATGGTTTGTCCTAGGTATACGTACTCGTCGACAACTTCGAGAACCGAGTTCCCAACCATAACTGGGGTAGGCAGAACATGGACCTTAGACATGACCTTCGTCTTGTCCATGTTCATTTTAAGGCCCACCTGTTGGGAGACTCGGTTGAGGCCTTCGAGCATCGTGCTGAGTTCCTCCATCGACCTTGCCATGACTACGATGTCGTCGGCAAACCGAAGGTGAGTGATGTATTCGCCGTTAATATTGATGCCCTGCCCTTTCCATTCTAGAAGTTTGAAGGCGTCTTCTAAAGTGGCGGTGAACAGTTTCGGAGATATAACATCTCCCTGTCTCACGCCTCTGTTCAAGGGAATAGCCTTTGAATTCTGTTCCTGTACTCGGACAGACATGGTGGCGTTGCTATACAAACACTTCAGCACTTCGATGTACCGATAGTCAATCCGGCATCGTTGGAGAGACTCTAGCACCGCCCATGTTTCGAACGAATCAAAGGCCTTCTCATAGTCCACAAACGCTAGACATAGCGGCAAGTTATACTCTTCGGTCTTCTGTATAACTTGCCGCAGCGTATGTATGTGGTCTATGGTACTAAAGCCTTTTCGGAAGCCGGCTTGTTCGGGAGGCTGGAAGTCATCAAACCTTCGTTCGAGACGATTGGCGATGATCCTGGAAAACAGCTTATAAACATGGCTCAAAAGCGAGATGGGCTTATAATTCTTCAAAAGGGTTTTATCGCCCTTCTTAAAGAAAAGCACCACCTCACTTCTGTTCCATGCTTCAGGCGTGGTCCCTTCGAGTAGGACAGAATTAAAGAGCCTCTGAAGGACTTTGAGTACCGGTGTTCCACCCGCTTTCAGAAGCTCTGACGTGATTCCATCCTCTCCCGGTGCCTTGTTGTTTTTAAGCAGTTTCAGGGCCATCCTTATCTCGTACAGGCTGATGTCCGGGATATCTTCGGTATAGTGTCGGGTTAGTTTGGCTCTAGGGTCGTTGGCCGCACTAGTAACAGGCTTAGTGACCGAATCGTATAGCTGTCCGTAGAACTTCTCGATTTCCCTCAAAATTTCCGCTTTCGTCCTATACTGCCGTCATCCCTCTTCAGCTTGGTCATTTGGCTTTGCCCAACAGACATATCTCTTGCGAACACTTTGGAGCCTTTATTTCGCTCTATCGTATCCTTAATACGCGCAGTATTAAAGACACGGATATCGTGTCGCAAGGCCTTCGAGATATGTCTATTGTCTATGTATATGACGCAGCATCATCGGGGGACTGTAGTCTAAGCAAGCGTCGTTCAGCCATAAGTTTGAGGGTATCTTCAGAGAGTTTCTGAGTTCTAGCGGTGCGGCGAGTCTTAAAGAATTTAGATCCGACCGTATGGATAGTTTTTACGAACCTGTTATTGATCTCGTCCACTGATGCGTCGTCTAGACAATTAAAGCGATTAGAGAGCTCGAGTTGAAAGCTCTCGGGGTTTTCGATCTGAGCGAGGCTAGGACGGAGCGTAGACTTCATCAGGCGGTACCGTTCCAGATTAACGTTCACATTCAATGTGCCTCTTACTATTCGGTGATCACTGCTGGGTTTTACCCTATGAATCACGGAGACATCATTGAATATCCGTTTCTTGTCGGTCAAGATGAAGTCTATCTCGTTCCTAGAACCACCAGGGCTCATCCAGGTCCATTTCCTATGAGGCGGTTTCTGGAAGAAAGAATTCATCATGAAGAGTCCTTCTTTCTCCATGAAATCGGCCAGCCTCTGACCTCTAGGGTTCCGTTGCCCATAACCGAAGTTCCCCACTCTCAACTCATGCTCGCTTCTCTTGCCTAGCTTCGCATTGAAGTCCCCCATAACAACATTGAAGTGAGTTTTATGCGTATGTATGGCCCGACTAATGTCCTCATACATAGACTCTACTTCGTCATCTGAGTGTGTCGAGGTCGGTGCATAGACCTGTACGACCTTCAGCAAATATCTTTTAGATATTCTGAGTGTTAGGTATGCGACCCTGCTCGACACACTGTCGATGGTAATAATGTTGCTAACGAGGGACTTGTGGACGAGAAACCCGACACCACCTTGGGACAGTTGGTCGCCCTCCCGGTGGAAGAGCAGGTTACCCGATTTCAGGGTTATCGTGTCCTGTCCCTGTCTACGGACTTCTGATAGCCCTAGAATATCCCACCGTAACCTGCTCATTTCCTCTTCCAGCGCAACAATCATATCGTCAGTCCTCAAAGTGCGGACGTTGTGTGTTGCCAGGGCCAGTTGTCGTTTAAAGGGGTGGTAGCCGACCGTCCGGGGATTCTTAGCACCTCTTGCCCCGCCGTTACCGTGACCGCTACCGTGGTCAGGAATAGCGGGGCTGCCGGGGACTAGGGGCCTGGGTATATGCTGACTATTCATGAGGGGGGGGGGGGGGGTACTCGCCACGCTTGGCAGGCGGGTTGGCGAGCGCAGTGTGGTGTTGTATAACCCAAAAGACGCTGCTGCCCGTCTTTTGGTGCTGTCCCTCAGCCGGGTCCTACGGCTCCCACGGGAGGAAAGGGGAGGGCGACATTCTTACGACGGCGCCCGCGGCAATGATTAATTGTTAATAAAAAAAATACATAAACAAAACGTTTTTTTTAATTAATAAATCAACTAGCTTTCCCGCAAGATTTCTTTTGCGTCAAGTATTAGATGCAAAAAAAAACCGGTAAGTATACTTATGCACCCAATGCAAATAATCACAGAACAAGGAAGATGCTCTCTCTCTCTAAATAGAAATCGCGAGTAGGCGGAGCCCGCGTGCCTATCATTAGCTCTGCAGTGCATATGCGTAGTTTTTGACAGATTTGATAAGCTCAGTTGCTTTATGCTTCTTGTAAACAAACCACCAGGAAAAATATGAAAAAAAAACCCACTAAAATGCCATATTGTGCTGTGTTGGAATGCAAAAATTAAAGTTGGGGACTTAAAAGTACTAATTATGCAGTATCATTACATCGGTAAGTAATATTTCACTGTATTTTTAAATAAATTTGAAATTATACATGAACAAGAAAACAAAACCATAAGTGAGAAAATGAAAACACCCTAATTACGGAGCAGTAAAATTGAATTTTCATTGAAGCCTGTGACTGACTGTACCTTCATAGCGTTCTTCTTTATCTATGGTATTAGACTCATGACTTTTTCTAGAACATTTTGACAACAGTATAATGGAAATCAGTTAGAGATTGCTCGACATGATGAAAATCTATCGATAATTTTCTATGATAAAAATCTATCGATAATCTTGTATGTAATATGTAAAAAATAAAATCGCTTTCCGCATAAGTCCTTAGGTATGTTTACATCTTTAAAAATACAGCAGATTTTAATGCGGATTTTTTTAATAGATAGAGTGATTCAAGAGGAAGTTTTATAAGTATAAAACATGCACGTTCTAATAATAGGTTAGGCGGTACGAAGTTTGCCGGGTCGACTAATATTGTATAAAGACAAGTCGTCACTCTTATTGTGTGCTATATTTTATTTTTCTTTTCATTTATTTACAGCTTATGTTACTGGATCACCTTGGGCCAAGCTCAGAACCTAATTCACTTAAGCATAAACTTGAAGATGGAGCCATCATGAAAGCTTCTTAAGCTAAGAGGAGTTTCAATAAACAATACCTAGAGAAGAAAAATGCTAAATATTATGTATTAAAAAAACCAAGATTAGTTAAGAGTTTAAGGCAAGTAATAAATAAGCAAGTATACTTCGATATTAAAAAAGATAAAATAATATAAATATAAAACCCATCTTGTTTTATTGGTCTATGTACCCATCCACCTAAATTGTTTACTTTGGTTAAAATAAAGCTTCATTTAAAGTACAGTACTTACTCCAAAATTAATAATGCGCATGCAGATTCGCTAATTGTCGATTTCACGGAAACACCTGAATCAAAAATCATAATTCTACTAAATTACGCATGCAGAAAATGCACTTAACCTCCTTAAATACATATCGTCTTCCGTCGCTTGGGAATACGACCGTTGTCGAACAGTGACGAAGATTTCTATGCGCATTATAACTTTTGCAGTACTGTAGGTATATACAATTTTATAACTAAATACATTTTTATTTCTGAATCTCCATTTATGCGAAGCATAACTGTTGAATACAAAACGACATTGGAAATAAATAAAAAATAAACTGTACACTAAAATAAACTTTGTTCTATGAGCGACTGGTTTTTTCATATGATAATACCAATACATCGCCAATCACCAAGAAGGCCGTTTGCGTAGATAAGAATACACATAGATTTTCGTAAAAAAAAGTATTGTTAACTGTAGCCATATGAAAGAAAGTTGTATTTCGTAAGTTTTTCTCATCGACAAACTTTCTCCCGCAATATGTACATCCCTAGCTTAGTTTTTCATTTTTCGACGTAGCCACCTAGTGTTTAGTAGCGGTAGTACAAAAGGTGTAGTTCCATCTAGCGTCGAATAGTAAAACTAGGAACAATGCGTGAAGATTTTAAAGCAAAGAGGATGTATAGCTTTCTACCATGTCTTTGGAAAAACCTAATTTCATTCTTTTATCATATGTATGTCATCATTATCTTAAGTATTTCATAATTGTTATTTGATTTTGATCTTTGTTTATTTGTAAAAAAGGTTCATAGTCTACTTCAAAGTTTTGTGATGTAGATCTTTTCGGCATTGTCGTTCGATCGAGTCTACTCTTAGGTATTTGGGTTTAATTCTCGATAGCCGGTGGACTTTCCGCGCCCACTTTGAGAAGTTGGGGCCACGTCTCTTGGTTGCGGCAGCAGGGCTTAGTCGTTTGTTGCCAAATGTTGGTGGTCCGAAGGCCCTGTGTCGGTCTCTTTATATGGGGATGTGAGGTCTATCTCTATGTATGGGGCTCCCGTGTGGTATGATACTTTGTCAGGCCAGAATGCAGCACTTCTCTACAAGGCACAAAGGACGATGGCTATAAGGGCGGTCAGGGGCTACCGCACGATTTCCCGTGAGGCAGCTTGTGTTCTAGCTCGGAGCCTCCCTTGGGACCTGGATGCGAGATCTCTTGCAACAACGTTTAATTGGCGTGAGGCGCGGGAGAGGGGCCACTGGCCAACTTCGCGTGAGGTGGCAGCGCGGCGTCATGACATGAGGCAGATCAAGTGGCAGAACAGGCGTGGGCTCTCAGGCTGGGGCAGCCCACTGCGGGGAATACGACGGTAGAGGCTATCCACCCGGTGTTGGAACAGTGTTTGCATCGGCAGCATGGCGCTCTAAGTTTTCGGCTGACACAGGTTCTTTCAGGACATGGCTGTTTTGGAAGATTCTTGTGGCGGCTGGGCAAGGAACAGTCTGCCAGATGCCACCACTGTTTAAACTGTCCGGAGGATACTGCGCAGCATACTCTTGAAGTGTGCCCAGCCTGGGTGGTTGAAAGGGCAGAGCTTTGCACTGTCGTTGGTGGATGTTTGTCTTTGCCTGTAGTCGTGAAGGAAATGGTTGAAAGAAAGGAGGCATGGAAGGCAGTACTTGTTTTTTGCGAGAAAGTTATGCTGATCAAGGAGGCAGCTGAGCGAGATCGGGAAGTCAATGGTAATCCAGGACGAATGCCCTGTCGAAGAGGCCGCCATGGTATTGGTGCGAGGCGCCGCTAATGGAGTTTTATTTATTATTATTATGGTGGCGATGGCTTGTGTGGTCGGTGGATGGTTGCCTAAGCTGCTGCACTGCAATGTAACAGGATGGCCCATCTCTTGAGTGGCTGTTCGGGCGGCGCGGTCGCATCCTCGCTCAGGAGGCGTCTGCGTCAGCTCGACGACGATGTCCGGGACGATGCTGTTTGCAGTGTGCTCTGTCAGGGGGTTTCAACCCGGCAGATGCCTATTTTTGGTGTGTGATGTGGAGGAGGAAGCATTGACTAGGGATGCCTCCTTTTCTGGGAGGTAAATGCGTTTTCCGGGATGTACCTCAGGTCATCGCTGCTCTGCATGGGGGTTACAACCCAGCAGGAGCCTTTTTGGTGTGTGCGAAGGAGAAAGGTTGGCTAGGGATTTCTCCTGGCCGAGGGGTTGCCATTCTATCTGGATGGTGATTGCCTCGGTACAGGAATTTGCCTAGCCAATTGCGATATGATCTGTCAGGGGTTTCAACCTGGCAGATGCTTTTATTGGAATGTGATGGAGGAGAAGCATTGTCTGTGAGTGCATGCTGGCCGGCGAATTCACCTCCTTTGTTGGATGTGAGATCGCTGTCTGGAATGTTCTTCCAGTCATCGCTGCTCTGTTTGGGGGTTTCAACCCAGCAGAGGCGTTTTCTTGGTGAGTGCTGGAGGAGATGTGCTGGATAGGGGTTCCACCTGGCTGAAGTGGTCTCATTTCTCAGGAATGTCGACTGCGTCGGTTCGGGAGTTCGCCAATCCAGTACAGTGATGGAATTCGGGGTTTAAGGGCTCAATGTATGTGGCTAATGCGACTGGTCCCTTTGGGTCCAGACTTGTCGGTTTTTATGTTGAGTCCGTAGCCCTCGACTTAGGGAGCGCAGCTCTAGCGTATCTTGGTACGTTCTTGCTGCGGTGGGGGCTGCGGGTGTACGGAGCGGGGGCTCTGTGCACCGTACAGGCGGCCCCTCGAGGGGCGGCAGAACAGGCCGTGATCACCTTGTTCTGCCGCTGCGCATTTTGGCGCATGGGGAGGGTATAGTGGTGGGCTGCATTATGCAGCTTTGCGTCAAGGAGGGACCCTGAGACGTATTCCTTCGGGTGCTTCCCGGGTTCCTCAATGACAGATGCAGTGGTGGTCACCGGGGGGTTTTAGTCGGTGCGAGTCCGACATAACCTTCGTCTCTCCCCCGAGCGACGAGGTACCCATAACGGGTTTCCCCTCGAGCAAAAAAAAAAAAAAAAAAGGATCCTAGGCTAAGAAAACAAAGTATTAAACTCTGAGATTAAACTACAGAAGACTTGAATACTAAGAAATAAACTACTGAAGACTTGGCTGTATGGACTAAGTTCCTTTGCCTGCCCAGATGGTATATCGCTCCGCTCGCTCGCAGAATAAAAAACAAGTTTTATTAAGCTGCTACCAGATGGCGCTCTGCCAGGGGCAATAGGTCAAACTGAAATGAATGATTCATCATCATCATCATTTCAGCCGTAAGACGTCCACTGCTGGATATAGGCCTCCCTCAAGGCTTTCCATCTGTACCGATCGCAGGTGGCCTGCATCCAGCGTGGACCCGCAGCCTTGCGCAGATCATCCGTCCATCTGGTCGGTGGACGCCCTACGCTGCGCTTGCCGATCCGTGGTCTCCATTCGAGAACTTTTCGGCCCCAGCGGCCATCTGTTCTGCGGGCTATATGACCTGCCCATTGCCACTTCAACGAGCTTATCCGCTTGGCTATGTCGGTGACCCTGGTTTCTCTGCGTATGTCCTCATTTCTGATTCGATCCCGCAGAGAAATCCCGAGCATAGCCCGCTCCATGGCTCGTTGAGCTTCTCGGAGCCTGTTCATAAGCCCTATAGTGAAGCACCACGTTTCAGAACCGTATGTCATCACTGGCAGCACACATTGGTTAAATACCTTCGTCTTCAGGCACTGAGGAATATTATATTAGAAGTCGATTGAATTAAGTTAAGGAACTTCTCCCCCAGGAGTATTTGGGGTGTTTCAACATTAATTCTTAGAACTACATGTAAGAAAATTCATGTAATAGTATGTTTTTACTAATAAGTAGGTTCATTGTCATAATCATATACTAAGTTACACTGTAAATAGATTTAATTTATACTCTACAACTCAAAACATTTTTTTTTGCAGTACACAATTAAATTACTTAAATACCTAAGTACTTAACCATTTTACTTTTAACTGTATAATCATATAAAAGCCTAATAGGTAATACCTTGGGAATGCTTATATGTACTAAGTAACTACTAGTAAGTAAGTACTTACTTACTACGTTATTACTTAGTAGGTAGGTACTAAATTGACTTGGGAAGGACATCGGACGCCGATTGTCAATGATCCCTGGGGACCTTCCCAAAAATGCCGACACAGTCACCCGGGGGGTTTTAGTTGGTGCGAGTACCTTGTATGTTTGTTGTTAGTCAAGTAGACAGACTTCTATGCGCGCAATAACTTTCTAATTTCACGAATATTGTGGGAGTCATTACGGGCGATGACGTAGCCGTCCCCACCCCACTTGAATTCTTCAGCTTTTTGAGCATTCCGTATTTGATTTCTGGAGCGCAGTTCGGTGTTCGGACTACGTCTAACAATTGGATTTTAGTCTGCTTCGCTTCATATTTCTCTATATGAGAAATACAAAGCGAAGCATACTGCGCGAATTGCGCAAATAAAGTCGCTTCCCGCGTCTGTCCGTCCCTTAGTATGCTTAAATCTTTAAAACTTCGCAACGGATTTTGATGCGGGTTTTTTTTATAGATATAGTTATTTAAGAGTAAGGTTTATAAGTAATACATGCACAAAATACATGTACAATCTGAATCATTATCTAATCCGACTGAATTATTCAGATTTTATGTAAAATTAAATTGTCCGAAAAAGTAAGATGATTCCGTGCTTCGGAAGGCACGTTAAGCCGTTGGTCCCGGCCGCAGTAGTGGTCGTTATAACCGCGGCGACAAGCTGGCCCCTTGTCACGTTGGTAATAAAGCATAAACTCGGCTAAACGTGGGTCTGGCTCTTGAGCTGGTACCTTTGCCTAACCCTTCGGGGATTAAAAGGCGTGAGATTATGTATGTACTAGAGGCTGCCCCGCGGTTTCACTCGCGCAGATTTCTCATAAAAACAAAAATCCCGTTTTTTCCCGTTCCCATGGGAATTTCGGGAAATCCTTTCTTAGTGCTCACCTACACTCTCTAAAGAACCTACATGCAAAATTTCAGCCCGCTACGCCCAGTAGTTTCGGCTCTGCGTTGTCTGTCAGTCAGTCAGTCAGTAACGGAAGAGTTTTATATATATTGATGTAAAATTAAATATATTAAATATTCCATCTTTTATTTGTAAAGGGATGTCATTTTCGATCAGCGCAACTAAAAAACTAGAAAATTCCAACCATATCGAATACCTAAAAATTGTGTCCCCTTTCGCCATCTTCAATATAAACAAAAAAACTTTAAAAACAAGTTTATTTTTAATGGTATAATAAAGAGAAAAAAAACCTATTAAATTTCTACTTTTAGTAATTGTCTTAATTGACTTTAACGACACCTACTGGGAGAAATAGTGTGTTGGTGGTGGTATTCAGTGCCACCAACGCACGGCACGCGGCGTTCACTCACTTGTTGCCCGCTCTAAGTAATTATATTTTTAAGTTGACTTGGGTACTACCAGCTACGGAGAGTGATTGGACTTATCTTGTCCGGATCCGCTCTGGGATCCTACTCATCTTATCGAGCCGGGTCCCCTTATTAACTCCGGCTCCCATACGCTCTAAGCACTTACTTACATACAATCGGTGCTGTCTTAAACATATTTACATAACATACATAACAAAAACCTCTTTCACTATTCGAAGGTATTAACCGGTTACCTACTCAAACAATTGATTAGGTAACCGGTTAATACCAATGTTGATAAATTATTCTGTGCACAACTGTACAAAGATCGCAATGTATGGAAATGTAAAACTGATGATTTTAACGTACTTCTTCAAAGAAAACCTAGTTCGAAGTGATTATAATTCTGGTGGACCAATTGAGGATTAGGGTGAAAATCCCAAGCGAAAAAAAATCATGGCAAACCTGATTTTGGTAGTGCAATGTGCTCGTTGATAATTAGGATATTTTTTTTTAAGTAGTGTAAGTACTTCTCCACCTTGGCAAAAAAAATTATGGAGTAAGGGCTTCTCTAACACCTAAAAAAAAATTGTCAAAGTGTCATTTTATCATCACGGTGGCTTGTTCTGAACCCAATTTCACTCGTAAAGTATCTTTTCTTACAAACACGTTTACGATTTTGATTTAAATCGATTTGCGTATCGTTAAATTATTAGTTAGTATATCGATAAAAACTATTATTGTTTGTTTATCTACTTTCTCACACATTTGACAAGTACTCGAATTTTGTCCTGAGAAAAGTTATCATTTCAGAGGACGGTAAGTTTTAGCAGAATAGTTTTGACAACACTGCGTTGTTACGCCCCCCTTCTGTTTCCTCACCACGGATTAGTCCGGCTAAAGCTCTCGGTGCGTACGGGCCGCTGACAACATCACTGTGGATTCCCGCCAAAACGTAAGTTTATCATTTCAGTGATGAGGGGACAATTTTTTTTTCATTTCGGTGGCCGTTATATCTCGTGTTTGATTCATTTAATTTATTTTCAAATTTCTGTTTACATTCGACGTATGTATTGTTTTGTTTCAGTAATATTTATAGTTTGATAATTATTTAATTTGGAGTAAAATTTTAAATTAACCTTTGTTTTATCATCTCAGTGCTATCATTTCAGTGGATTCGGTGGACTGTTATACCGAAAAGAGTCCACCGGAATGAAATATATCACCGAAATGATAGAACCATCAAGTTTTGGAGATCCTTGGGTCAAAAATTTAATTAAGGTTTTCCTTCCCGATCCTTTACCGTGTCAGTACCTACGTTAGGTTTTGCCGGCGTAACCATTTAATATACCAAATTATAATACGTACCACTAAATAATGTCAACTTAATAATTATATAAATTGTGTTAGTTTATCGTTTAAAATCTTTATGCTTAATTAAGTAGTTTCGCCCTAGGACAATATTATATTAGGCGGTTATTGTGCTATATTGACAATTCAAATAATCCCCAAAGTAAGTACCTATCTAAAGCACGGGCACACCTCGGTGGGACACGAGCGATCCAAATAATGAAACAAACGCGTTGCAGTTGCAACGCACTTAGTCTAAGCTCGTGTACGTAAACACTTTCCATGTCTTGTGTGAGTGAGATAAGACAATGCTTTTTGTAGTTTGTACTGTGCTGTACGGTTAGTAACAGAGGGGTAACCGAGCGCGGATGGCCGGCACTTTCACCGGGAGGCAGGGAGTGTCCGTCCATACTGTACGAAGTAATTTTTCTTCTGTGGCACAGTGTAGCTTAAAAAATACGTATTCTATAAACTTCGATCATCAATATCATTCCAACTACCTAGTTAACGGGTCACCGCAGAAAAAACATCTCGTCAAATAACACCTTATTTCATAAGTAGCTTAGGCTCTTATTTCTGTTTTGTTAGGTATCGGTCCAACAAACCACACAATCAACGTCAAACACGTGCATTTTAATACCAAATTTACTATTAAAAAAGTTGCTACTAAACTTTAACAAAATTTTGGCCCAAACACGCGCCTTCTTGTCATCGCTAAACTGTAGATGTTTTATTTTGACAAAAGATCATAAATATGAAATAACATTTTTTATATTTGCGATCTAATTACAAGGTAGAAGGGAGCATGGTTGCAATTAGTTTCCACTGAAAAATATTTTTGAACTTGTCTAGTCGTCATTGTTTTGTAAACAAGTGAACTGTGGTGTGTGTAGTAGTATCTCAGACTATGTAGATGTAGGTGTATCATTGTATACGCGGACAGTTTTTAACCCCCGACGAACACCTCAGATTTTTTAACGTATCTGTCTGTCTGTGTATCTGTCTGTGACATCGTAGAGCCCAAACGGCTAAACCGATTTTCGTTTAGTTTTTTTTGTATCATAGATAATTTTAGCCCAAGTGTTCTTAGCTGAAAATTTATATTAAAAAAAACCCTCTAATAAAATTGTAAATTATTTTAATAGGCAGTACTTAAACTTACAAACACAATGTTTACACACTCGAAAACTAAATTCGAGCTATTGTTCAGTTTTTTTTATATGTAGGTCATCATCATATATCATCTTAGTACGGAACCCAAACTAAGAAGTATGGTTGTTCTTAGCTGTATCATTTCGGTGGGCTTTTTTCATTTCGGTGTATGGTCTATCATTTCGGTGCACATTTTTATCATTTCGGTTGACACTTTTATCATTTCGGTGGATTTTTTTCATTTCAGTGGACTCAAATAAATTCAACCTTTAATATTTCAGTAAGTTTTAATGTTAATTGGTGGCCATTCTCGCATATTTTCCAAAATAGGTTGAAGTTTTAATAATAATTAAATCTACGTCGATAACATTTAAAATAAAAAAATCCACCGAAATGATACAAAAAAACAGTTTGTTGATTTTGACCCATTAATTTTTGGCAAAATTTCAAACTAATAGCTATAGGCGTTCCGGAGATCATTGAAGGTGCCAAATGTTCAAGTCATAATCCTCACTAAGATGACCTTATAACTCCGGAACCTCTTGAGGACCAATTCTGAGATTTGGCATGTCGTGTCGTGTGGATCAATTGAGGACTAATTATTTAGACCTGAATCAATTTGATAGGCCCTACTGTTTTCTTGGACGAGAGATAAGGATAACAGCTCGTTCAGCTGAACGTCAAGCCATAATCCTCACAAACATTTGGCTATAACTTCTAAAGTATAAGTGGACTGATTATTTTATTTTGTGGACCAATTTGGATCAATTCATGACTACTTAATTACTTGCATTCTCAAAATTTGTTTAAGCAAAGATTTAAAACATGAGGATTACAGCTTGAAGCACAGGTAAACAATAATTCGCAGCCATGATAAATCGCAGCAAGATCGCAGCCCGACAATGCCCGGCCGCGTATTACGCAGCCAATAATTGTACAATGTACACCAATTATTGGCTGCGTAATCCATGGCCGGGCATTATTGCCTGCGTAATATTTTACGCATCCCGATAATGTCCGGCCGTGGATTACGCAGCCAATAATTGGTGTACATTGTACACCAATTATTGGCTGCGGAATACGTGGATGCGTTTTATTGGGTGGTCCGCAGGCAATAAAACGCAGCCCGATAAAACGACGCCAATACAGATTAACATCGCTATTAGAGCTCTGTCCCACTCGTCACAAAAAATAGACAAACCTTGTTTATTATTGATTGATTGATGCTGTTTAGACAATCTGAACGCCTGCACAAAAAGATGAAGCAACTTTCATCAGCCGTCGTCACACACGCAACAGCCCAGGCAGTAGGTATATGCGACTGCCCCCCCAGCAACCACCGTTACGCCGAGGTTCAAATCAATTGGCGGTCGACGAGGAGCACCTACCGTCATCACAGCCGTTGCAGCCGGGAGCCAATCACGGAGCACCAGCTGCAGCCGACCAATGGCCTGAGGGACGGTGGAAGATATTGGCAGTCGTTATCCACAAATTTTGAACTTAACACTCGTAGATTCACTCGCGACAAACCTTGTTCTTGTTCAGTTCACGCACCTCTGTAAATTACTAACACTATTTAAATACAAGATTGGAATTACGCTTTTTAAGGAAAGGATTTTATTTCGCCCCATCACACAGGAGCAAAAACCCAAACATATTTTGGACCTTCGTGCCGAATTCACAACTTCTTCGTCGGACAAAGATCACACTTTGGTAAGACGAGCCAGCCAAGATCCTTTCCCATTCAACACCACACTTGTGTTAACATCGTACCGTGTAATATTCCAGTGTATTCGATCCGCTGCGTCATACAACCAGGCGAGACCCACAGTTAGCCGTATCCGCAGCACAACGCAGTGAACTTTGAACCGTGAGTACCTCGGCTTCTCATATCCACCAAAATGCATACGAATGATACTAAAGAAAGTACCTCTGCCTCTAATCTCAGTACTTCCACTACTAGTTACACGACTGCTAACTTAGGCAATTTGAATATCGCATCTACCTCTAAATCCACTAGTAAATCACCAGTTAGAACAGACCCTATGTCAGTTTTAATTCGTAAAAGAGGTTTCTGCAAGGGTAGGCTAACTAAATTGCAGAATTTTATTGAGTCGTTTAACGGTCAAAATTTGAATTCCGATAGAACTAACGAATTAAAATTGCGCATAAACGGAGCATCTAACCTTTTAATTGAATTTAATGCAATACAGTCACAAATAGAGGAGTCCTGAGATGACTTTAGCGAACAGTTGGATTGCAGAGAGTCTTTTGAGAATAGTTATTACGCAACGATAGCTAGGGCAAATTCGATGTTGTCTGAAGATAAGGTCCCCGAAAACAATAATTTTAATGCGTCAAACTCATTTGCGTCAGTAAAATTACCGGCAATAGTTCTTCCGACCTTTGAGGGATCATTTCAGGATTGGTTAGCGTTCAGGGATTCGTTTATATCTCTAGTTCATGAGTCTACACACCTAAGCCCGATCCAGAAGTTTCACTACTTAAAATCTTCACTCAAAGGCAGCGCTGCACTAGTAATTGATTCCCTAGAGTTTTCGGCTAATAATTATAACGTTGCGTGGGAGTTACTTACGAATCGCTACAATAACAACTCACTACTAATCCATAATCACGTAAAATCGTTATTTTCCATTCAATCTTTGACTAAAGAATCACCGGTTTTGCTAAGAAAACTTACTGACACAGTATTAAAGAATCTACGCGCTCTAAAAGTGCTCGGTGAACCAACCGATTCGTGGGATACACTTATAATTTACATCGTAGTTTCTAAATTAGATCCCACCACCGAACGCGAATGGGAAAATTATAAACACACATTATAAACTTAATAAAAACCGATGATTCTACGTCTAAATTGAAAACTGAAGACCTTTTAAAATTTATAGGAAGCAGGGCGGACATGTTGGAGACTATTATAGTTAGCCACGACACGAAAAAACACGTGTTCAAGAGTGAGTTAGGTATTTTCAGGTTTTTGTAATTTCTCAGTAGATAGCGCTATCACGGCCTACATCGCGCTATCGTCGTCTTGCGGATATTATATATAAGATTCAAGTGTTTTATATTTTGTGTCCATTTCCAATGGGTAGTATTCGCCTATAATAAATTATATTTCGTGGTTTCATTTTCGATATAAATCATTTCACTAGGTAGTCCTTTCACCTACAAGGCAACATTCGCACGTTCTTACAAATAACTATTAGTCGATCGATTTAATCGATATCGATTACTCGATTAATTTGAAATTTACCCATGCTCCCATCCCTACCACTCTACGCGCCCATCACTAGCAGCGTCCGCCAAGCCTGTCATTTAGTGATGGGTTACTCAGTAATTTAAATTGAGGACTCGTGAGGACCTCATTTGGCTAAATGAGGTCCTCACGAGGACCCCTCATTTGAGGCGAGGCATTTCAACCCAAAAACAGGCCCAAATATTCCCGCAGCCCCTTATTTTTGCTTTCTATAGACATTCACAAGTATAAAAATGCAATATAATAATAAAAATAATAATCATTTTTTTGGTGTGGCTTGAACAAGGCTATACCTTCCTCATTCACCTCACCTAGTCCACATTATTGGGGATCGTTTCGTTTACTTGTCGTTGAAACACAATCCTCACGCCTCACGACGCCTCACGCTTCACGACGCCTCACTCCTCCTCATTCCTCACGCCTCCTCACTCCTCACGACGCCTCACTCCTCACGACGCCTCACTCCTCACGAGCCCCCTCACGAGTTTTATACGAGGTACTCACTCACCTCACTGTAACGAGCCCCCTCAAACGAGGCCCTCACGAGGGAGTAACTCATCACTACTGTCATTCTTTTTCCGTGCGAGGCAACGAAAGCACGCGTTCGGATCTTGTTCGCAAAAAATTAATTTTTCAAGATACCGAAAAGATCCTACGAATATTTTACAAAAAATTAAGTGAGTTACTTAAACTTTGATGGATTTCATTATCCTCATACTATAAATCGAGAGACAATGTCTAATGTTACGGTAAGTTCATCTGCTTACCTACCTTCAAAAAAAAAAAAAAATTTAGACAGAAATTTCGAATTGAAATTCTGCATAAACTTACATTTAAAAAGTGTAAAAGAAATATTTTTGCAAAGCCATAGATTCGAACAAGAACCAGGCTGCCATACTGCCATAGATTCCAATAGGAACGCGGCAAAATTTAAAACTGTACATCAGTTTTTATCATTAAAATAATTTTTTTTGCAAAGCCATAGATTCAAATATGAACCAGGCTACCATACTGCCATAGATTCCAATAGGAACGCGGCAAAATGCAAAAATAATCATAATTTTTTATGTAAGTATAAAAATATAAAAAGCATAATTTTCTTTTTTCTTCTTATTCCAGTAGGCGAAACGCCTTTACAATTTAAGGAATGTGCCCAGAGCAAATATCATTCGAATATGAGGATATATTTCTAGCCGAAACTATTCCCTACAACCCACGATCAGGTCTAAATGAGACTGAATCACCAAAAATCATGATGGCGACATACCAAGTGCCAATTGCCACCACTGCCCCAACAGTGATCACTTTCAATACAGTCACCAAAAACAGGTCCAAGCACCAGCAATAACTTCCTTATTGGAACTAGTAGCGGTTACACCAACCAATTGAACTCGGACCCTGAGGCAAAGTTTAAATTTCCGGAACTGGACCCATAAATTTTATTAACCCTGGGCGAAGCCCTGGATGATGAACTAAAGTTGTGTGATTGAATCTACGATAATCTCTCTCAAATGGCTAGAGAAGTCAAGGAAAAAATCCTTCAGCAATATACTATACCTAGCAACTACATATTGGTTCAAGCTTCAAAGCTAAATACTAAAATACTCTCATCTCAACTTGGACTGACTTCACATCACATCGGGGAGTAGGGCCATGGCCATTCTCCTAACTCAAGATATAAAATAGAGGCAATCAAGATTCTAAGCGAGGGCTCCCGTAGTTCATGCGACCTTTATAGCTCGGAGACACAAGCTCGCATTTAAAAGACCGCACCAGGTCTACCAAGACGTTTTTGAATATCTTTCAGTACAGAAAACGAGATAAAGCACTGTTCAGTGCCAAATTTTAGAGAAAATTAAATTAAGCTTCAAAATTGAATAGCAATGCCTTCAAATCAGGAAGACAGTAGTCTTCCCAGAAATACTGTTGCTTACACAACACAGCCGCCTCTATGAGCTCCACGGGCACAGCTTGGCCGCAGTTTTAGGAAAACTCAGGCCCTCCTCGCTTTGCGAAAAACAAGGGGGGGGGGCGTGCCAGGGCCAGAGTACGAAGATACCACTCGTCAAGTTCCAAATTACAACGACCCAATACTGACGCAGTCGCACGTTTAGAGAACGACCCCTCAGGCCACGTGCTCAACCACCATTCTGGCAGAATTCAGTACAATATTTTTAAAATGTGTTGGTTGTATTGTATATCACAAACAATAAAGGTATCCTTAATTGGATTTGTAACAGAATAATTAAATCTTTTTCTAATTTTCCACTTGAGCAATAATATGTTCCTGTTGTAACATGGTTAGCACAGTAACAACAAGAAATGTCAATCGCAACTAATAATTTGCTAGAAATCGTATCTAAAACCTTTTTGACACCAATTCAAATGGAGGTAAGAGATTTCATTTTAACCTAAAACTGTAATAAATTTGTAAGTAACTAAACTTCATTTCGAAATGGCAGAACAGCATGCAAGCTATTATTACATGGCATCTATTGACCTAAAATGTCTCGTAACTTTTTATTTCTGTCGCTTAAAACTATCGTAAGTACTTACCCACGTTTCCTGTTTAAGGATGTGAACACACAGAATCTTGTTATCCACCTATGATTTCAACCCAATGCCTTATCTTATTGGCTCACGATAGCGCCTAGAACTTTTACTAAGATTAAAGAAGGGGTCGTAGGTCACTTGCGTTCATTTGGTAAAAAATTGGTAAATTTTTGTATGTGACGATATCCTTTACATAGACCGTAGTTACATGGAATATTTAAATAAAGTTAGGTTTACACTCTAATCACTCGAGTGCTTGGGCTTTATTAAAAACTATGAAAATAGTAGCTTATAGCCACAAAATAATTACAAATTTTCAGGATTTAAGTAAGTAGATGACTTAAATATGACTTTATCACTTACAAGCCATAAACGTAATAAAATAATAGAATTGGTTCTGAAGTGTTCTCAACTACCACCGGTTACAATCAGATAATTTTCACAAATGATTGGCATCCTAATGTCCGCTAGCGCAGCATTTTACAAAAGGCTGGTTGAAACCAAAAATACTTGAAAGGCAAAGGTACCTTCTACCTACCTTCTATTCAGAGAATACTATGATAATTATTTTACAGGACCTGAATTGATGAGATAATAATATTAAAAGCTTTTAAAATTTCATTTAAACACAAAAATATGATTCATAAGTTAACATGGACTCGAGTCGTAACTCAAACTTACTATAGTAATTATATGTCGTATTATTAGCAATATACTAAGCCTTAGATGCCCCGAAACTTAAACAATTTGTTAATTTTTATTATGGGTAGATAACATATTAGCGTTAGCTATCAGCTACATTACGACACGAAGTTGCATACAATTTCCCAATTTCAATTAACTTACCAGATATATTTGGCCTTGGTTCGAGAAGCGAAAAATCTAGCTATTAGCATCCTATATTACACGAAATATAATTTAGAGGCAGATCGAAGATTTAATTTAAAGATGCTTTTCAAACATTCTAGCGCAAAACTTAAGAAATACTTTTCTTTGAAACAAGACCCAGATGCTACAAAGTGGCAGATGCATATTTTTTCTATGCCGATCCTTCAGTTTTCGTTTTTCTTAACGGCCTACAAAAAATTACTGAGGACGAAACGACCAGTATTCTAGTATTCCCTTCTAGTACTTCTAGACCTGCCTGTTATCCTCCATTGATTGATATAGTTATTTCGTAATAATCACTTGAGGGCGTGACGAAAACCTATGTTGTCTACTAACAGGGACCGTCACCCTCTCCTACTCACGCTTACCCTGAGTGCCGCAGTATACTCGAGCAGGCAATGCCAGGTCTCATTATCCCCTCAACAGCATCTCATCAGCATCTTATACTAGCCTCACTTTCTAATATTACTATTCAACAATATCAATATAATGTTATTCAATACTATGATTAAATTAGATTCTTTCGAATGTTCTGTTTTTAGTGTAATTACTTTTCCCTCCGACGTCTTCGAAAAAGACGCATCACAGGATTCACAGGGCATCATCATAAGAGCCACCGCTTTATCTCTGCCTTTAGGCAGAAATATTTCTTCGGATGATTGCATCAGCTCCTTCCTTAAAGATGTTATAAACTAATACCCAATCCACCAAAGTACACAGGTACTTGGTAAGTATCCACAATTGGTTCTCAAAAATCTCTAAAAATGTATACTAAACAAGAATGAACTTATCCTAGACAAAAGTAGCTTTATACTAACATTATCTACAGCCTACAGCACACATGGTTGAAAGTCTTTCTCTAAATAACAGATTATTATAAATAAAAATAGCAATGGCATTAGAATCATAAAGTAAATGAAAATTTTATCAAAACTATAGGCGCTAAATGCAATCAAAAGCTATCAACCATTGTTAGTTTTACTTTATCTTACGGTGAATCCGTCTATATATAAGACGGTTATATAACCTTAACTAAATAAATCAGACCTAAATAAGCCAATCACCTCTTAACAACTGTGAAGCGTAACGTCCTCACAGGAACACAACAGCATAGTCAATAAGCATGTGGATCAGGCAGATCCTTGCGGTGTACGGCACACACAGCAGCACGCGACACGCCGCCGCCACATCGGCTGCTCATGCTACCGGCGTCAATCTTGATCAGATCAAAAGACGGCCGCCTGGACCTCTACCTCTAACAAGTTTGCTAAACTTATCAATGTCCTATGATGATTGATTATCAATTTTTTATCAAATCTCTGACCAAATTAGTTCATTAAAAAATATACAATAAGTATATAAGTATGTTATAAATAATGTAGCTGAGTACCTACCTACCAAGTACTTACCTAAGTAACTACGCAATGTAAAACTTTGAAGTACTCTATAAAGTAACTATAATGATTACTTTTATATGTTAAAATATAGTGTTTTTAACTAATAAGATGAGCAGAGATGTACAAGATACCATAAATAAAGTATCTGAATACAAGATACAAATACCTTTTTAAATAAGTATTTCAGATACCAGATGCAAATACCTTTCTAAAATAGTATCTGAAATACAAGATACAAAATACGTATCTTTAAGATACTTTTTAATAGATAAAATACTTTTTACATATAACTTTTTTAATGAGTTTTTTTAAAGAGTTAATCGCGCTCATTTCGTATATTGGACAAACAACATTATACAAAACAAGCTGTCCCGGCGAACTTTGTACCGCCCTACAATGTAAGTAAGTATAGACAATATTTGTGTTCGTTTGCATCGAATAGGCTCATAACTACCGGACCGTTTTATTTTTTCATCTTATGAATCCTACATTATGCCTGATGAAACATAATTAAATAGCACAAGCATTGCTTAGTAAAGTAAAAAGTAAAGTAAAGTAAAAAATGATTTATTCAATACAGGATACAAGATATCGCTTATTGAAAGTCAATTAGACTAATCTAATTAATATTGATACCTTATTTCGTAAAGTATCCTATACTGATAGAGGCGAGGTAGTTCAGGGTGCCCACTAATTGGCTCAGGAAAACAAATGTTTGCCTTGCCTTACGACAATGGTCGCCTGGAGACGCCCCCAAACGAGCCCTCCTCTGTCAAATGATTCTACTCCCTTTCGCAATGATTTTACAGCGTAGAGAAGAAAGGGGTAACAAACTCTACTTTACAATTTATCTCTCTCTTTTTTGTTCTTATGTGACATTACAATTTAATTTACAATACAAAGAACATAATAATAATAAGCTTTAAAGTACATACATGAAATAATGAAAATATCGTGCAGAGCTAGACTACTTCCATGCGTCTTTGTCGTTTTCATAATCATCAACATTGTAATAAGCTTTCTTAATCAAACCTTTTTTGATACGAGTTTTAAACTCATTATCATTCAGGATCAAAATCTCTTCTGGGATCTTGTTATAAAATCTTACTTCGTTTCCTATAAAGCATTTGTTTGTCCGTTTTAGTCTGTTCTGTGGAATACTTAGTTTGTTTCTGCTACGCGTTCTAAGGTCTTTAATTTTATCACATTTTTTATCAAACATATGTAAGTTTTTACGAGTATACATTATAATTTCAAAGACTTACTGGGACGGAAGCGTCAAAATATCAATTTCTTTGAATTTTTGTCTGAGGGACTTGCGAGCTTTAAGCTGATAAATGTTTCTAATTGCGCGTTTTTGTAGTATAAAAAATTACATAAAGATTACATTAAATATTACATAAAGAAAGAAATAATACTTATATATTAAGTACATAATTAAAGACTTTCCACTATTTTGAATTCTTGGGAATATTCTATATCTATTGTCAATTTAATAGTAGAGACCGACCGAAACACGATTTTCAGCCGAAACCGAAACCGAATCTTCGGCCCTGGCCACAGTTTCGGCCGAAACCAAAACCGAAACTCACGTTGCCTTGTCAAATATTTATATTTTTTTGTGAACACCTAGTATTATATACCGGGTGTTTTTGACAAGGCGGTAATAAATCAAAGGAGGGATTCAGCTCACCATACCTAACAACTTTCCCAAAGCAACATGGGTCGAATTCTCAAAACAAAAATCAGCTGTCCCGTACAATGACCCCGCCAGCTGATCGAACCAATGTATGGAACAGCTGTTATTTTTTTTGAGATTTCGTCCTATGTTTCTTTGGGAAAGTTGTTAGTTGTGGTGAGCAGAAGCCCTCCTTTGATTTATTACCGCCTTGTCAGAAACACCCGGTATACCCGGTACGCGTCCATACAAAAAGAGAAAGCGTTTTTCCACTTCTAAATATTTTCCATTCGCCATTTTAATATGTTACTAACACTATAAAAACTAGGTTTATACGTTTTCGTATTTTTTTCAAAATTTGCAATAGTTTAAAAGACTTATAGGCCCCTGAAATTATAATTTTTTGAGATCGGATTAAGTTGTTTGTTTAACAAAACCAACGCATATAAAAAAATACGTACAAATCTAGAATATTTTATGCTGAGGCTATGGACATCAAAATCAAGGTAAATTTGCTATGATGCTAAACAACGTTTTCTCCCGAAACGCAAATTTAATCAAAAAACTAGATCTCTCACTATGGCACGATTGCGGTTCAGGGAGACAGCATAAGTTTTTTTTAATTACTTTTTGCAAACGTAAAGTATGGCCCACCGACAACATCTACCTACCTGAAACAGTGAGGTCGTGCAAGAAAGCTCCGCGCGCGTATCTTCCGAGGTTAGCCGAGCGATGCTCGAACATAGAGTTTCGGTTTCGGCAAAAGGTACCAAAAGCAATTTTTGGCCGAAACTGGCCGAAACCGAAACCGAACCGAATAGACTGTATATATTCTATAGGCTAACTTCTACTATATCTATAAAAATGTATCGTGGTTCGTTAGTCTCGCTAAAACTCGAGAACGGCCGGAACGATTTAGCTGATTATAGTTTTGAAATGTTCGTTCTAGTCCAGGGAAGGTTTAAAAGGTAGAAAATATGGAAAACGGAGGAGAAGTTAGTTAAAACGACATTTTATCTTTTCCAAATAAAATTGTAAGGCGCGATACGAAGTTCGCCGGGAAAGCTAGTCAGGAATAATTCAGGATTCTATTGTTTTTTTTTTTAATATCGGTCTAGTTAGTTATGGAGGGAGTTTATTCGATACAAAAAACAATAATTATTTTCCTCTTAACAAGAAAAAATAAAGCGCCATCACAAACACACACTCATAATCCAATCTAAAAGTATTTTGCAAACAAAGTATCTTCAAGATACTAAGATACCTAACAAAAGTATTTAAATACCAGATACAAAATGCATTTAAAAAAAAGGATCTAGATACAAGATTGAAGATACGTATTTTGTATCTTGTATCTGTATTTAAGATACTTTTATCTTAGATAAGTCACATCTCTGAAGATGAGTAATATTATTTAATAATTGTAGGTACCTATACTAAGAGTTCAAATAAAACTAGCCAAAATTACATCTTTTTAATTAATATTGTTTCATTATCATGAAAAAATATAGACAAAACAATGTCTCTAAACATCTACCTAGTGAAATGATTTATATCGAAAATGAAACCACGAAATATAATATATGATCAAACGAACTTCTCAAGTGAAGTTCGATCAATATTATATGAGTGGTTTCATTTGAAGATATAAATCACCCTCCCTACCCAAATCCCGAGTTTTGTCAAAAAAGTCAATAAACGACGTAATTTATGCCAGAAAACTATCTCTAAAAAGAATGACAGGCTTGGCGGACGCTGCTAGTGATGGGCGCGTAGAGTGGTAGGGATGGGAGCATGGGTAAATTTCAAATTAATCGAGTAATCGATATCGATTAAATCGATCGACTAATAGTTATTTGTAAGAACGTGCGAATGTTGCCTTGTAGGTGAAAGGACTACCTAGTGAAATGATTTATATCTTCAAATGAAACCACTCATATAATATTGATCGAACTTCACTTGAGAAGTTCGTTTGATCATATATAGTGTGTGAAGAAATCCAGTTGTTTCCTTGGCTGAGGAGTGGACCCGGGAGACCCTTGTTCAACACGAAACAAAAGTGCACTGTAATATCTCTGTCGTGGCCAGATCGTTAAATTGGCCACTTCATGATATGGCCGGCCATTTCATGAAAAGTGATTTTTTCATGAAATGGCCGATTTTCGTAGGCCAGATCATTGAAATGTCAACGTTTAACGATTTGGCCAAGTAAAAGCATGATTATTTCATGAAATGGCCAAATGTTAGCGATCATATCGTTGAATAGTTAAAAATTTCTCCGCTAGTGGCGCTGTTGTTGCATTTGTGTTGTGTGTTTTGATTAGTGATGGGTAACTTAGTGATTTCAAAATTGAGGATGAGAGAGGGCCTCATTCTTTAGACATTCACTAATTTAGCAATATTAGCATTTATTGTATAAGTAACATTACTTATATTTTCCAATTTAAATAATTAATATTAAAGTACATACCTACTTATTACGAACATAATTAATGTTAAGTGATTATTTGATGTAAGTAACATTATAATAAATAAAAAAATGCTTAAGTATAATCTTTTTTTATTTCACCTTTATATATCACTCTACATTCATGATTTGGCCAAACGTGGTTGGCCAAATCGTTGAACATTGTCATTTCAAATACATTTCAACGATCCGGCCATCGAAAATTGGCCATTTCATGAAAAAATCACTTTTCATGAAATGACCGGCCACATCATGAAATGGCCAATTCAACGATCTGGCCACGACATCTCCACCGGGTCCGCACCCTACAATAAATAATACAAAAAATTGGAAATTTGTTATTTTTAATAGAAGATTTAGAAACAAAGATAGTCATAAAAAAAACATTTAAATCAAATAAAGAAAATTAAAGGGCAGAATGTTGCTGAAAATTGTAGTAGGCTGCAAGAAAAAGAGACCTACGAAAGCGGTACATTTTCGACGATTCCGATAAGTCTGAAAAGTTCAGAACCAGTAGCGGATTTTGCCAGCTCGTCTGCCACTACCGGATCCGGAGATCCAACGCAGAGTCCGCCCCGCACCGCGACACCAGCCCGAGCCAGCAGCACGCCGCGCAGCTTTGCGCCGAGTCCAGAACAAAGTCCTCGGCAGGAGCAGACACTACAGAGAGACTCTGACAGCGGAAGCGACTACAATAGTTGCCCCGAGCTTGAGGGGGAGGGAGCGGCGGGACAGCCTGCGCCGCCGCCACCGGGTCGTTCTCGACGGCCTCGTAAATCCGTCAACTATAAAAAATATTTTTAGTTGTCAAGAATAAACTGTGTAATTATATGGTGTTGGGAAACTTAAGGGGAAGGATTGTTATGTATGTGTACGTGTGTGCGACTGCGCTCACCACTACTTGCATAAGAGAGACGTGACAATAAATCAGTGTGCAAATAACTATCGGTGGTTTCACTTATCTGTTCCGTAGGCGCATATCTTACAACAAGCAAATAGTCCTAGCTAACCTACGAACAACAATACTCAGGAAGCGTAACTCTCCTACAAAATCGCTTCGATTTTGGTTCCACTTACGCATACACAGTAGGTAACTCCTATTGCAACAGACACTCACACATTCTCATAGACAACATTGCGTGGGGCATTTTATTGGGCTAGTTACGCTTCTTGAGTATTGTTGTTTGTAGAAGCTAACATCATTAACTTATGTTAACCGTCATGAAACTATGATTAGTCCTTATTCTGAGGCAGGCGTTGTCATTGTTATTTTGTTTCATCTCCTTTGTAGCGTAACGTTTCCCCACCTTACTGAGGTTTGGTGCCAAATCTAATAACATTACACTTTGGCAAGTTAGACCCTAAAACGACTCACCGACCTAGACCACACTTATTTCGTCTTTTTCAATTCATTTTAGTACTTTTAGAAAACACAAAAGTAAAATATTTCTGAAAAACTTTTAAAATAACACGAACTGACTAAAATGGTTTGACAATCTTTGAATGCTACTCAATACTAGATGGCAGCACTTTCATGTTGGTTTAATTTTTTTTTTATTACTCGCAAGATGTCGCTTTCAATATATTAAAACTGCGTGATTTACCGCTGGATGACGCTAGTAAGGACAATATGCTACGAAACGAAAGAGAAAAGTTCCGCTCGATATTATACTATCTACATGTAATTATAAATTAATTATACTTTTATATTATATGTGACTCATTGTATACATGGCATAAAAAAAATGTGTCGCAATAGTTTGAACCCACATAAATCCTAATTTTATGATCGTATTTTCTAATTCTGAGGTTTTACTTGGTGGAAATCTTATTCTGCATACGAACACAATCATTATCAGTGATAATGTGCATTTATTTATGGTGGAATATTCCAATTTCTGAAAACGTATTTTTTCTCCCCATACAAATTTCAAGTGTCGCACTGGTCTTTTTTTTCTTTCGCCTAAAATTATATTTTTTTTGTTTATTTAGAGCACTCATTAAATTTTTATCTCATTAAGTAAGTAATGTTAAAATTGTATAGAAATTTTGAAAATAAGCATAATCTAATACAAAAATATAAAGTAACTAGCTTTCCGCCCGCAGCTTCGCAAGCGTTTTTTATAATAAAAGTAAATAACTGGTTGATTTGTTTCTCAGAAATATAGGGAAATCATTTGTAATCGCACCAAAGCCCTTAAGCATTCATAAAAAAGCAGTTTGCCTCATTGAACTATTATTACTAACGTATGGAAACGACAACCCCGAACTGGTTCTTGCGGAGTGCGTTGGAGCTAATTAGCTCCACCGCGTTTATGTGGCGTTTATAGCGCTTGAGCGCTGCATGTTATAATAGTTTAGTTAGACGACGATAGTTTGATCAAGCGCTGCAGCACAGACGGGGCTCATCTTGTAATTTGCGACACGATTTTTGTTAGAGCGAGCGTCTCTATACGTAGTAATTACAGCTCACTGGTTTGCCTTTACAAAAGTAAAATTTGGTTTTTCCAGTTCCCGTAGTATCTTCACGAATTCATGTCTTTGCTAGACTTATATTCCTTACGTTTCTATCTTGAGATGTTTGGGCTGAAAACTTAAATACTCATTGTTCCCTTTTCTATTTCAGGATATCCTTTAATGTCACCCTGTATTGTATAAACAAACTAACCTAGTTGCTACATCTCTGAGGCTAAGCTCTGAGGCTTTTCTGAGGATTTCCGCCAACTTGAATTTCAAAATCGATGTTTTTGTGTAATTAGCGACCCTTATAACCTAGAAACATCACCCATTTAAATTTTTAAGCAAAATAAGGACCGGTTACGGTTTTTCATACAAACTTTAACACCCTGTATCATAGCTTAAAGGACTAATTAACGCATTTTTGATATCATATTTCATGTTCATCAAAAAGGACCTTATTTTGAAAATTTCAAGTCTCTAGTGTAATTAGTTTAGATTTTAGCAATTAGCATATTTCCCCCTATATAAAAACTTAGAGCAAGATATAAAAAAACTAAAACCATTTATGATGTTTGTAATGCAATGACAATATACAGTGTAAATTTCAACTGTCTAAACCCAGCAGTTTAGGAGTTTCATACAAACTGTTAAACCCTGAATACGGCGTCCCGGTAAAGTTATCCCAAAATCCCGTCTTAGTGGGTGCCTACTGACTACGTCACGCAAGGAAGCTACTGTCCAAATTTCATCTTTCTATCTTCAGCGGTTTCGGCTGGGCGATGATGAGTGAGTGAGTGAGTAAGTAAGTGAGTGAGTAAGTAGATCAGTGGTATTTGGATTTTATATATATAGATAAACTAGTCGACCCGGCGAACTTCGTACCGCCTTACCTATTCCTATTTTGTGCATGTATTATACTTTTATAAAACTTCCTTTTGTATCACTCTATCTATTAAAAGAAACCGCATCAAAATCCATTGCATAGTATTAAAGATTTAAGCATACATAGGGTCAGACGCGGAAAGTGACTTTATTTTATACTATGTGTTGATACATAATTAACATGTCGCAAAAAATTACAATTTCGTAACAGACTGTTTCTAAACAAGAACTCACTAAGAATTTTTGACTTTTCTGACCGCGTTCCTAATAATTACCAATGCCGAAACATTCGCGCTTCTGATCGGCTGTTAGAAAACCGTCTTGGCCTCTCAATTATTATTTTTTCGCCGGTCGTTGTTGGCGGATCCTGTATTTACGGTTTCGTTACTGCAATGTCATGGACATTTTTTACAGAAACTAGCACGGGTACATAAGTGATATTTAAATATGTTGTGTATTTGAATGTATTAATCCTTTTTATATACACATTTACCTAAAGAAAACCTTTTGGGAAGGCATATTACACAATTTAAGTTATTTTTCTCTCTCAGTTTAGTTACATTTTGTTGAAAAAATTACAGTTTCGTTGCATTTCGTTACGAATTATTAGAATTTACGGTTTCGTTACACATAAAGGCATGTGTACATTATAGTTCAAACGAACTAGATACAGCTACCTAATTTTATTAATTAAATCAACTTAATTAAACAGAAAGAAGTCCACTGTACGACATAGGGTATCCCCCGCAGATTGTCACAGTGACAAACATTCTATATCCGTAATTTCCACGCTTGGAAAAAGGGTTGACGATCGTAGCGTAGCTCTTTTAAGTTTTCACCAAAGCGAATATGAGTGAAAAGAGGATAGTAGTGGTAAATTTTTAATGCTTTGGCTTATTATGTATTTTTAATATTAAAATTTATATTGTGTACATATAGCCCTACAGTAAAAGTTTCGTTACAAGTTACAGTTTCGTTATGACAGTTTAGTAATATCAGTTTCGTTACGTACAATTTTTTTGAAAATGACTCTTGTGTATGATGCCTTTTATCTAAGAACTAGTCGACCCGGCGAACTTCGTACCGCTTAACCTATTACTATTTTGTGCATGTTTTATACTTATAAACCTTACTCTTGAATCACTCTATCTATTAAAAAAACCGCATCAAAATCCGTTGCGTAGTTTTAAAGATTTAAGCATACATAGGGACAGACGCGGAGAGCGCCTTTATTTTATACTATGTATTGATTGTCTATCTTTCATAGAAAGTATGAACTAAAAGGAATACATATGAATTAAATGAATGAAACTAAGATTATATGTAATAAATAACATGAATAAAATAGGTATGTTTATTAGGTACTTCCCTTCAAAATAAAATAAAATAACAAAATGTATTAATCCACGTAAAGTACCTAGGTATTTAATTTACCAAAATATCTTTACCTGGTATAGTAGTGATAGAGTGTGGAGTCTTTAAAAATCAAGATCTGTATTTATTAAAGAAACGTAAACGTAACGTCTATTTACTATGTCAACTTCTACTTATTTACTTTTAAACGTATTTTTTTTTTAAGGGGCGAACGAAGGCGATACTAGCGCCACTTCGATAAATAATTAATATCTTCTAAACCATAACCGAAATAAAAAAGACGCCCTAGATAATATTGCTTAGAATTTATAAATATCTTAGAAATATTCGTTTGATAAACTAAAAGTGGCCACTTCAGGCAACAAACGAATATTTCTTAGATCATTATCCTGAAAACTACACAACAGAGCCTTAAAAATTCTAAACAAGATTATCTAGGGCCTTAGGGCGTCATTGACGCATATTTTTATATCGGCCATGGTTTAGAATTAAAAGATTCCGTTGTCAAAAAAAAAAAAAAAAACTGATTTTTGTCCTCCAAGTCTCAAAGTCAATACAAAAAAAAACGCAAAGAGGACGCAAAGCAAAATTGCAAAAGCGGCCGTAATAGCCCCTCAGCACTCGTCCGGTCGCGCGTCTCGTGATAGAGACGACGTGGCTGTAAATGACGTGAACGAAAAAGCTTTTTTATCATTATTTATTACCAGCCTTTGCCCGCAGCTTCGCACACGCTTTAATATTTTTCAAACTAACTAAAAAGTCCCGTAATTCCCGTACCTGTGGGAATTTCGTGAAATCCTTTCTTAGCGGATGCCTAAGTCATAATATCTACCTGCAAGCCAAATTTCAGCCCGATCCGTCCAGTGGTTTGGACTGAGCGTTGATAGATCACTATGTCAGTCAGTCACCTTTGAGTTATATATATTTAGAAGATTTTTTTTTAAATGCTAACCAATTTCTTAAAATTTATTTTATTTGTAAGTAACAATTTGTATATAGGTGTGTGTAAAAAGAATCTCTATATCCAAAATTAAATTTTGAATTCAAAGTCACCCAGTATGTCTATGGGATGCCCGTGTTTCCCCACCTCACTAACTGAGCCACGGATCAGTCAAAGAATCAAGGATGAATGAAAAAAAAAACACCTATATTTTTCAATCGTTACGTCACAGAACAAGGAAGATGCTCTCTCGTTCACCTATTTGACAGCTAAAAGATGAAATCAAATTAGGCCATCTTACGAATTCCCTTAGAAACCTGTCAAAAAAGAGGTATTTAAAATGATTCTGCTTTTAGAAGACATCTAGCTGTCATTTTTAGAATGATCATTTTACCAAATGAATGATTTTTTTTTTTAATTTAAGGAACGAAGAATGATCTACCAAATGTGGCCATAATAGACCCGCTGAAGACTCTAAAAATTCACTAGATCTAGTGCGAAAACCCCAAAACGGCAACACTGGTCCGAGCGTATCATTCTCAGCCCCAAACGCACTACTTAAACTCGAATTGTTGACGGATAGAAACGTATTTTGCGTTACTGTTTTTTTGAGTATTTTTTAAAAAATTGTTGTGAATAAAATGTGAGGGTGGTCCGCGTCTAACTACGCTCGCCCCGCGTCGAGCCGTCGCGTCGCGTCGAGCACCTGATGATCCCTGGATCAGCGCCGCGCGCTCGCAATTAGCCGGGATTATCCCGCACGTGGCTGCGCTTACCCGTAGCAAATCTCGTGGATACCTGCATTCATTTTATCCACATCGATTTTAATATTCAGTTAACTAAACTGATGTTTCGTGACAGCGCCAGAGGTTATCTGTAATGATCTGTTTTTTATTGAACTATACATGTACAGTGGCGGACACGGTCGGTGTAACACTTTCTGTATTGCAAAATAGCTCTTGTTCTTTGGTAATACAGTCTAGGGCTGACGAAACCATAGACAAATCTGTTACGGCTTCCTAGTCCGCCCCTGTACCTAACTTAAATAGCTATAATTGCGACAGAGAGAAAGTAATTCACTAAGTTTAATACGTCCTTCCGTTCTATACAAGGCCAGTGCCAGTACGCAGCCATAGGAAACTGCTCATGTATATATTGTAGTGCTGTTTTGAAATCTGTTATTACAATACATACACGAGCAGTACGCAAATTTTCACGTATATTTCGTAGTAACGTTGAAATTTATCTGGTTCCGTAATGTACAGCACCAGTACGCATGCGGAGTTGCGGACTAATCGTGTATGTATTGGAGTAAGCGAGCCAAAACTTTATTTACAATTTGTACGTGAGCAGTTGCATTCTCGCCATTTCGATGTATTTTGAATTCTTTTTCTATTTTACGGTAATTCATATTCGTGTCTTTTTTTACATTGCATCTTCTTTCGGCATACGCTATTGTTTTCACTGACGGTTTCCTGTTGTTTCTAACTATTTTACACAACTTAACTTATATCTCACACAGCTATAAAAATGAAACCACAGAACAAGGAAGATGCTCTCTCAATGAAACAGACTAGGTAAGTAGGTATTCTGCGTTCTTAGGTACGTTCATTGAATTTTAATTTTTAATATTTTACTTTGCAACAAGGGCCTGAATAACTGCACTGCATATGTAAGTATAACTCAGACCCCCCATCAACTTAACTAGAACTAGAGCTAATCATCTTAAAAATATCATGGTTACCTTAACATATACTTTCAATATCATTAGTAACACTGTACCAAATTTTTAATTGATAGGACAAATTGAAGGTGGTTAGATCCTCTCATCTATTATTCAAGAGCTGATTATCTTCAAATGGCAGATCAGGTCATGGTTACCTTACCAAATACTTTCTATATCATAGATGTAACATGATACCAAATTTCAACTCCATCGGACATAACGAAGCTAGTTAGATCCTCTCATCCATTATTCAAGAGCTGATCATCTTCAAATGGCAGATCAGGTCATGGTTATCTTGCCAAATACTTTCTATATCATAGATGTAGCATGGTACTAAATTTCAAATCGATCGGACATAAGGAAGCTAGTTAGATCCTCTCATCCATTATTCAAGAGCTGATCATCTTCAAACCGCTGATCAGATCTTTATCAGACATAGCTAAGAACACTCGGCCTGAAATTATCTATGATACAAAAAAAACTAAACAAAAATCGGTTCAGCCGTTTGGGCTCTACGATGCCACAGACAGTTAATAATAATAACACATATATATAATAATAATAATAATAACACATCACACTCAGAGCCGCTAACTAGGAAGAACCTGTATCTAGGGTGCCCGAAACACACACAGAGACGAACATCACACCCAGACCGAAAACAAACATCGATATTCATCATATCAATATTCGCCCCGCCCGGGAATCGAACCCGGGTGTACACGTTTACTCAGTCCACATCACTGCCAACTGAGCCACGGAGCAGTCTACAGATACACAGACAGACCGACAGACAGACAGATACACACGTTAAAAATATAACACCCCTCTCTGAATTTTTCGTTCGGGGGTTAATAAGTAGGTCTACTTATAAGTTATTTTGACTATAATATGATTTACATACTTACCTACTTAATAAAAATATCTAAGCGGTATCCTACTTAGACGAAAAAAAAGGAGGAGGTACTCAATTCGACACGTATATATATATATATTTTTTAATGTATGATCACGCATAACTTTTTACAGAGTAGCCCGATTTTGATAATTCTTTTTTTAATACTTGAAATGGATCCCATAAAAATCAATATATATATAAAACTCTTTCGTTACTGACTGACTGACTGACAGACAACGCAGAGCCGAATCTACTGGGCGTACCAGGCTGAAATTTTGCATGTAGGTTCCTTAGGGAGTGTAGGTGTGCACTAAAAAAAGGATTTCCCGTAATTCCCACGGGAACGGGAAAAAACGGGATTTTTGTGTTTATGAGAAATCTGCGCGGGTGAGACCATAATTTTGGGGTGACTTTTTGATCAGTGGGACTTTTATTTACTCACAGGTTGCATTGCCGTGTTCTGTATTTACATTAACTTTAGATAATTACTCACTTAAATATCTTTTGAAGTGAAATAAAATAATAAACATTTCGGCCGAAAGACGTCCACTGCTGGTTATAGGCCTCCCCCACAAATCGCCATACCGACCGGTCTTGTCGTCCCATGTCTTCACATCACCTTATGCGGTGTGACCACTGACCACCTTGTGGGAGAAGAAAATAATAAAACCCTTAAAGAACTGAAAAGCATAAAATAAAACTTTTTATCAAAAAATTAAACCGCCGAAAAAAAAAACTAAATAGCATAAAATAATAATCGAATTAGGTACTAACCGTGTTATTCATAAAGATACAGTAGATTTTAAGAAGCGTTACTGGAGGTCTACTTCGCTGGTTTGTTGTATGGTAAATACGTGACTTCCAGTGTAAATTGACATACGTCAAATAACTAAAATGCTCTTTAACTTTTTATGAATAACAGGGTAAGTTCTTAAAGTAATGTAGGGTATACTAAGTAATTTTAAGTCGGCTTCACAGATTCCTCGTACAAAGATCTTTAAATTAAGTACCTTAAATTTAAAGAAATACCCAAAATTCGTGCGTTGCCGCGCATCAATCTTTACGTAATAAAGGAATTTGCTTGTGTGGCGCGCCGACTTAAAATTATTTGGTATACTCTACATTACTTTCAGAACTTAGTAATTCTATTTATATTTTATGCTTTTTTTTTCGGTGGTTTAATTTTTTGATAAAAAGTTTTATTGTGAGTATAGAGGTGTTGTTACTAATTCATTATTAGTACCGTATTAATAATAGTACAACGTAGTATTAATAGTAAACCTGTTGATTTCCAAATAATATAGATAAACAAGATTTTACCCGCTATTTTATTTTAAACAAGATTTTTTTTATTTTTTAGTAAGTACTTAATTTACTCACTTAAAGTAATTTTGGTATACCAAGAAATTTTAAGTCGTCGCCACACCACACAAGCAAATTCATTATCTACGTAAAGCGCGATGCGCGGCGGCAAACGTTTTTCGGTTATTTCTTTGAATTTCAGGTAATTTAGTGATCTTTATTCGTTAATTCTGTGGCACCGACTCAAAATTTCTTGTTATACCAAAATTACTTTAAGAAGTGAGTAAATTAAGTACTAATAGAAAATGTTTCCCTATTATTTAAAGCTTTTCAGTTTTTTCGGCGGTTTAATTTTTTGATAAAGTTTTTATTTTTTGCATTTCAGTTTTTTGGGCTAATTTTTTTTGACCCCAGCTAATCACCCTTCATAAGGTGGTCGCACTCACAACCTGGTGGTGAAGGTTGAGGTTCGCTCAGGACCGGTCGGTGAGGCGATTTGTGAGGGAGGCCTATGTCCAGCGGTGGACGTCTATCGGCTGAGATTATAATTATTAACATTCATATAAAAAAGACTCATAATTATACCTAGCAGTTTTCATGTAAACCTCAACACCGCAATACAATCTGTGAGTGAACAATAAAGTCACCCTTATTTTTCCACCCTTAGGGTTGAAATTTTATTTCCAAATTTTCATGAGACCAACTTCAATGTCGATTAGAAAAAGAATTATCAAAATTGGTCCACACAATAAAAAGTAATACGTGATCATACATAAAAAAAATATATTTATACGCGACGAATTGAGAACCTTAACGTTTAGTAATAATATAATACGAAAGTATTTATTTTTTATATTTGCTCAGAAATATCGGGGAATAATTTTGTAATAGCATCAAACTGCTAAACAAATAATTATCATACAGTTTGTCTTTAAAATTATGTCCCGTCCCAACCTTACGTTTTCTCAACATTACCTATGTAATCTGCAAAATCTTTAGGTCATCTGCAGAGTAAAGACCAAACATACGGTAAATTTTGAAAAACGGGGCTGGAGCGCAAGGAAACTGAGATAGCATTATCGGACATGCCAAATCATAAATTTTAGATTTAGTAATAAAATCATTATTCAAATCGAAATGTATTTCTTGCCAGATGAGGGTAGTATTTATCCTCTATTACTTTGCGAAAAATCATTAAGAATGGCATGGCCGGGATAATGCACAAGATCAAAATACATGTAGTATAAAATAAAGTCGCTTCTCGCGTCTATCCTATGTATGCTTAAATCTTTAAAACTACGCAACGGATTATGATGCGGTTTTTTTAAAATAGATAGAGTGATTCAAGAGGAAGGTTTACAAGTATAATAGTAATGCATAAAATACCAATACGTTAG